>JAOEHX010049510.1:0-26515 GCA_025448015.1 Bolborhynchus lineola | reverse complement strand
CTGGCGGTGTTCAAGGCCAGGTTGGACAGAGCCTTGGGTGATATGGTTTAGTGGGAGGTGTCCCTGCCCATGGCAGGAGGGTTGGAATTGGATGATCTTAAGGTCCTTTCCAACCCTAACTATTCTATGATTCTACATCATAGTTAATGTAGTTTGGGTTATTAAAGATAAACTTTTTCATGTTATGAGTCAGGAAATACACAGTCTTAATATTTACTGTCTAGCACACTGAATAATCTTTTACTTATGTTTTGGATAGATAAGAGAGCTGGGACTGGGCTTTACAAACAAAAGTCTGAAGTACAAAGACAGTTTAATTGTGGTCATTTCAGTAAATTAGTCCAAATTTGCATTTTTCTTGTGTACAGCCTCCTTTTTATACAGTACAGAAATGATTTTTAGTTGCTAAACCTTGCAGAATTCCAACTGCAACTGATCATAGTTACTCCAAGATGATTCTTAGTGAGGATGTATCCACAAGACAAAAAAAATGTGCGCAGTTGTCATTCTCCTCGAGTACCAGCAGACCGACCAAAGACAGAGATGAAATACATCATCCCTGAAAATAGTCCATGGGGGCTAAACTGAAACTTAGTGTTTGAGCAGTCTGAAGAAGGCTTTTCATTTCTTGCTTTAACTATTCGTGGAAAGATAATTTTGAACATATATATATATATACACACAAATCTCATGCACAGACTTAAGCAAATGTGTTTTTATAGACTGAATAGACACTTCAGCTTGATGTTGTACCTGAGCTAACAAGCTCTCAGAAGCTCAGATAAGCTTTAGTGCCTACTTTGTGCAGGGGTTCATGAGAGCTGTTTTGTTTGGAAAAGAGAGCTGGGAGGGAAAAAAGAAGCAGCCTTGTCCAACTTAACAAACCAAGTAGTCTTGTTAAGGAGAGGACTTAAGAGTTTCTTTACTCCTCTGAGTAAAGTAGCAACATACCTACGTAATTTCACAGTGTTGACATTGCCCATCAGATGTTTTCCATATAACTGCATTACTTTTGTTGTCACTGTTGTCTCTGCTGGACTTGTGGGCAGCTGCATGCTAGCTTTTGAGTTACAGAGCCTAGGTTTCAAATCTGATGATTAGCAACTTACTTCAGCTTACAAAAGCTGTAAGGATGTGATGATACTCCTGTTTCTTCAAAATTGCTACGTGACTTTGGTGGAGCGCTTGGCATTTTTTCTGGTGGCAAAATGTTGCCTTCTATTGCAGTCTATGATGCTAGTGTGTGGCTGCCATTTCTTCACCCATCTCACCAGGCAGAACTGTGAAGTCCCTCCAAAATATATCTTTTTATGTGAAGTGCTGTAGCTCTCAGGTATGTGCAGCATTCTGGAGTTTAGTCGTGCTACAGTATTCTGTTGTCCTCTGCGATGAGACCTTTGAAAGCATGTCCCTTTCTGTAAAGTGAGTGTGTTAAACTGGACACTTCACTGTTTTTCTTCACCTGCACACTAGAGCAGGTTTAATTACTTTAGAATAAAGGAATAAATTTGGTTTTCATTCCCCAGTTAGCAGAGTAGAGCAAGCTCATCTAAGAGTATTTATATTCCTGCAATAAAGTTATTTGCAGAGAGAGAAGTCCCTGCATGAGCACATGGTAGCAATGCATGCTTATTGTGGAAGCCAAAACTTGGCTTGCTATATCTCTGCTCCCACTGCATCAGGAAGAAGTAACTCATTTCTACCTTCTGACTTGAGGCTGCAAATAAAAGCAGGTGTTTCTTTTTGCTGAGCAGCGTGGCACACTGCCTGTTTGCTAAACAGTTTTTCTTGTGAACTCTTAAGAGCAGCACTCCCCACTCCTCTGCCTCAGGAAAACCTCACGACCAGCACAGATCTATCGTGGTTTCATTTGCAAGATCAATTGCAAATTGATCAAAAGCTGGCATTTTTACGTGGAGCATCTGTGCTCTGCCACTGGTTTGAAGAAGCTCAAACTATGAGGCCCAAAGGTACTTCCTATTTAAAAAATAAATTTAAAAAGAAAAGGAAAAAAAGCAACTAACAGTATATTCCCATCTGTGCAGGAAGAACCAAGCTATAGTGATCATTGTTCCTGAAATAGGGTTATAGAGTCTTTTCTTCTATATATTTCACTTAACCTCAACTTTGGGCCTGGTTTTTTTTTTTTTCTGAAATAGCTATGGATAATTATAAGGGCCTGCGTTTAGCCATAGTCTGTGTTTTAAAAAGGAGGAGTGATTGCTTCTGAGTGTTTTATTTTGGTGGAATATGTATGATGCTTTGTCATTTAAGTCAAGCTGAATTGCACTTTTGTTGGGGAGTTTTAGCGTACGATTCACACAGTGCAGGAGCATACTCAAAGCGTGTCTTGTTCTACGGAAAAAGATGTAAGTAAACTTTGGCCAAAGCTGACATGAACTGAGCACATGTGTTTGACCAATAAACTTCCCTATTTTTCAGACATATTCTGTATTAGGGACAGAAACAAATTCAATTTTCTGTACAGTATTGAGAGTCCGGTTATTTCAGCACAGGAGGGGAGTGACTGCTTTCCCCTGCTGCTCCTTTAACTCCCTGTCCTTCATTTCCATATACATGCAAGAGCTCAGAGGTGCAATTCAAATCTGCTAGTATGCAGATGAAATAGCAAACTGGGAGTTTAAAGCATTTTGTGCCCTCTAGTTAAACTCTAGGAGAAGCCAAGCACGGCAAATCAGTTTGCACCTCTCTTTCCTTCATTTCCCGTTCAGCTGTCTGACCCCTTGCTACTCCATTTGAACTGGGGAATGTGCTTTTCAGTGGAATAAATCCTAATTTTTCACAAGCTCAACCTCAGAAACTGCAAAGCTTGAGGAGGCCCAGAGAGAAGACCAAACCGCTCACCACTGATATTTCTGGTGTGCCATCAAACTGCTTCCCTAGCAGGAAGCTGCAGGCTTGTGTAGTGCTCTCAGCTGGCAGTTCATGGAAAAGTCTGGAGTTCCAAATGCAGAAATGGCTACTGGAAAGGCTCAGCATATACTTTTGCAATAAAACCACTGAATGTAAGGAGTTGGCTGGTTTAGGCAGTCATTAAACCAGGCGGGCAAGTGCTGATTATCTTAGGGAATAAACCATATCTAATTAAATATGGCTTTCAATAAAGCAGTAGAAAACACTTCCTGTACTTCTCTTTGAGGATATCATAGGCCAGTAAAATTATTGTTTTCATAAACAGAAATGCCTTTTCTCTCCCAAGCAACTTGCAATTATTGCAGTGCACATTACAGGCTGATTTGCTGTAGCTCTGTAAGAGGCTCACGTGTCCTCCTGTGTGATTGTGTAGGATCTGGTTGGTGCCTTGGGTAACACAGCCTGATATGTGGGGTGAGAGGTTGGTTTGGTTCCAAACTCTGCTTAATGGTGTGCCTTGAAATGGGAGTTACTTGCTCATGTTAATCCCACGGGCTTTATTTATTTATTTGTATAGGCGAGGAGGTAGTGGTTACATGGCATCCAGCTGGCTGCTGTAACTTCCAGGAATGAGGGTAGCCTAGGGTGAATCCAAGCCAAGCTGCTCTTTTGAAAAGCTCACAACATGAAGGTACTCGTTACCCCTCCTCTGCCACCTTGGTTTATGTATCTGTTCAGCTGACAACAGGAACCTGTTCTGAACAAGAGTTAAATATTTAAATTCCCTCCTTTAGGCAAATGAAGTCACGAGGTATACCTGTTGCTTGTCTGCAGCTGTTTATGGTGTGTGCAGCTGGAACAGGGCTGTGTTAGTTCAATTTGGTATGCCCTAGTGGGCTTTTCATGGTTAACGTGTTACGAGGACAGGAGGCGGACCTGTCGGCTTGGTGCTGTGTCTCCTTGCCCTGCCACCACAGTACATTACTTTGGAGGACCCAACCTTGGACCCATGCCCAGGTCACTCTCCTAGAGTCCACTGGATGTATTTCACTGACAGCTTACAAGGACTGGGCTGTTGAATGTGATGTGGACACGCTCACTGGGGTTGATAGTGCTCGCTAAAATGTAGAGGGAGAAATTGTTTTGTTGTCTGCATTAGAAAGCTTCATGGATCCTGTTTTGCACTGGTTGAAGGAAAATAATGCCACAGCTGGGTCATGGGCTCCTGGCAAAAGGCTCTTCTTGTTTTCCATCATACTCATGTGCAGCTTTAAAGAAATGCCTTAGATGTTGTTGAAATAGGCAGAAAATTGTAGGCTGCGTTTTTGGCTTTCGTGTACAGTGCTGGGGAAAGACCACTGCTGGCTTTCAAAAAACTGCACCTTTTTGGATTGTCAGTAAAAAGGAGGTGATCAGCCCGGAGAAGAGAAGGCTGCGTGGAGACCTCAGAGCAGCCTTCCAATATCTGAAGGGGGCCTGTAGGGATGCTGGGGAAGGACTCTTCATCAGGAACTGTAGTGAGAGGACAAGGGGTAATGGGTTCAAACTTAAACAGGGGAAGTTTAGATTGGATATAAGGAAGAAGTTCTTTACAGTAAGGGTGATGAGGCACTGGAATGGGTTGCCCAGGGAAGCTGTGAATGCTCCATCACTGGCGGTGTTCAAGGCCAGGCTGGACAGAGCCTTGGGTGATATGGTTTAATGTGAGGTGTCCCTGCCCATGGCAGGGGGGTTGGAACTACGTGATCTTAAGGTCCTTTCCAACCCTAACTATTCTATGATTCTACAGTACTGATTCTGCCTTGTTTGGAGGGGAAATGTGTGGCATCCTGAGAGAAGGAAAAGGACCAGGGACAGGGCAGGCTATGGTGAGCTGTGAGGTTTTGCAAACATGGTATCTGGGGAGGAAGCATTGTCTGGACCTCTCTGTAGGGGCGTTTTTGAGGTGAAGTCCATTGGCAATGTCTGAAATCTTCTTCATCCTGAGAAAGACAAGATTTTCAGAAAGAACATTTTCTTCTTGTCCAGGCCTCAGAATATTGGCCGGAATCAATTCTGCTAAACCTTCCATGTGTATATAAGAACTGGAGGGTGTTCCTAGGCTACTGGAACAGAAAATAAATCTCTGATTTAATATTAGCCTGTGCTTCAAAGTGGTTTACTTGTGAAAATCAAGAGTGTCTTTGTCTTCTTCACCCTCCCTTCCCCTCTCTCCTTTGCCTTCCATAAAGTGTGTCCGCTTCTTACAAATCAAATGCTCTGATTAGCACAGCTTTGGGGGTTATTCTGCATCTACTAACGTCACAGTTGCTAGTGTGAATAACAGAGGGAAGCGTACGCAGGAGGTACCTTTCTGCTGTGTATATTAGCCACATAGTATTGTTGATAAAACAGATTTCTCTGCTCACCAGGAGAATGAAGTCGGAGAGTATGACTAGAAGAAAATGCTTTCCATCTGTCTTAGCACACCTCTTTATCCTGGTTTTACTTGTTATCCTGGTTAAACTTGTTTTATTTTCTTCGTGATTGGCATTTTTCAAAGAGCAGCTGCTTGCCTGTGAAGGTCTATCCTAGCTGATGCTCCATCAATTTAGCTGTTACTTTATTCACTCCAATGGAAGGCTAATCAACCTTTTCAAGTGTGTCAAAGTGCTGAACATGAGACAGTTTGTAATTATGGAAAATGGGAGTACACTTTTTGTCCTCAGGGCAATTAGATTAAATGATTCTGCGCTATGAGCTAATACTATAAATAATCTCTTACAGTTGTTTTTCCTGAATGGTGAATTTTCCACTGAGCTTCAATGGGTGTGGAGGAACAGTTATAGCAAATAGTGATGATTTACAATGTAAAGCCTCAAAGCACTTTATAAAATGTGCTTCCATTGCTCCTAGCTCAGGTTATTAGGAGTTTTTGTAACCAAACAAACTCTGATCCTGATGTTTTCCCACTGCATGTTGTGAGAGGAGGAAGTAATTTGTTAGTCTGTTACTGGGCACTTCTATGCATCCAGGAAGAGCACTTAAATGATGATTTTAATGAAACTTTAAAGAATTAATATGAATTACATTTTACTGCTGTTCTTTTTAGTATAGCATGGTATGTAGTCTTTGATAACCACTGAGTTCTAGCATCTTGCCATCACTTACTCCTAGCATCTTAGACACAGTTGGGCAGAAATGAAGTGGTACCAGGGCTCTGCCTCCTGAGGAACTGGAACTGTCAAGAAGAAAGCTTTTTCTTAATTGCTTTTGAGAGTGGCAAATAAGTTGGCATTGGCAAGCCAAGACTGAGCAGTAAGTGTTTTAAAATGGCGATTGAGACTTTCACAGTCAAAGTACCAGGAAATGAAAATGAGATGAGGAAATTGACTCAGTGCATAAGAGAAAGCAATCAGTGACAGTTTAAAAGAGTGTTAACTAATTACTGTTAATTGAGAATTCGAAGGGAAGTGAGAATAAGAGTGAAAATGGTTGTGGAAAGAAGTACCAATAGCTGGCAAATTCTGATCCTTGTGATTTGAGTTGAAAAGAAAAAGATGGTAGAAGAGCTGCTCCTGTGAGCTGGATTTATGACAATAAGAGCAAGGTTTTTGCCCCTCGTGTAATTCTAGGTGCAATCTTGAGCATTCAACTGAAGTGCTAGCAGTTGATGCTTGTTTTGAGGTGAATGGGTGGGAGCTTTGGTCCTGTCTCTTTGTTAGAGCATGGAGATGCTGTTGTGCTGCTGAAAATTGACAGAGGCATATTTGGTGTTTTGCTTTGTTAGACTTTTTGGTTTAGAACTTTGTGACAGATCTGGCCATCTGGAGCTATGTGGCTGAAAAAGCCATACTATAAAAAAGCAGAGCCTTCTTCCTGAGCTAGGTGTGGGTAGTGCTTCAATTTTGGATTGCTTCTATACTTAAGACTTAGTTAAAAGAGAACTCCAGTAAATATTTCTGTGTGTTGTGGTAGGAGAATGTCATCTTCATTCATGGAAACCTGAAAATCAAAGGAGAGCTTATTATAAGGTATGGTAAATGACACTGGTGACACACTCACTAGATAATTCAAAACACATGGTTTACAACTGCTTTTTAAACTAGAAACTATTCTCAACTTAGGTTCTGTAGTAGTGAGGTGGCTCAAAAAGTGGTATGTCATTTAAACCTGTAGTTGCAAATGTTGACTTTACAAAGCCATTTCCCTTAATGTTGCTAAAAGGGAAAGAATAGAAGGATTCTTTGTGGTCTGTGGATCACTAAAATGTGTTAAACTGAAATGACCTTAAATGAAATTATTTTATAAGTTTGTAACAAATAGGGAATAGCATGAAAATATATTTCTGGAACAAATAGAGTTTGACCCAGAATACTCAAAGTTTGGGTGTTTCTTTTGTTTGTTGCTTTTTTTTCTAATTGCAAAGATAGAAGGCGATAATAGCTAGGAAGGACTGTGGGGTGTAATGTTGTGCCATGAAAGTCAACATGAGGAACAGGCCTGTCTTTTACTTTGAGATAAAGATCTTTGTTCAGACTTTGACATGAGTGTGTCTAATGCTGTTTATGCAATGCCAGAAAAACAAAGAAATCGTAGTTATTTAAAAACAAGCTTGGTTATGTCTCCTCCAATGGGACTGTTGGAGCAGTGTTTGAAATGTCAGAGGTAGGTTTTAGAACACTTCTATTAGGGAAATTGTGATAAGTGCATACACAAAACTTCCTTTGAAATTACCTTTTGTCTGTAGCAGATAATAGTTGATAAACTAAGGAGAAAAACCATGATTTTGTGCAGTGCAGGCAAAGTTAATAAATACATCAAAGAGTAAAATATATTTTGTCAGGGGCTGTTGGGAAACAAATTTAGTGTATTAGAAAAGATGGATGGTTACTAAGCTGATTAACTCATAACTCATTATATCAACAGAGAGAATACTTTCTCTGGGCTTGAGGCTGACTTAGTTTTCCGGTGTGAGACTACTGCCAAGAAAGTTGTTTCAACAGTGAGATACTAGTTGATGGCTGAGATTGTTTGAAGGACAGCAGGCACAGAATGAGCCATTCAGTCTGTAAGTTTGAAAAGCATCTCAGCATCTCACCTTCCCGCTGAAAGACAGTTCCCTCAGTCAACCCACAGAAACCATGGCATTAGTATTAATGTTGTCTCAATTGGCCCATGAATGCTTTGTGCAGATTAATTTCTTTCCTCTTCATCTTACTGTTTTTTTTTGCTTGCAAAAAGAAACATAATGTGTGCTGGAACAAGCTTTTCTGAGTGCCACACATTGTACTCTTGAATTTACAAATCTACCTGCAGCAGTGTTCAACAAATGTTAACTGATTTCCTGAATATGCCCTGTAAGAGAGTCTGGTAAATTGTTACTGCTACTGTAGTTTGGATTCCGGACAGTAATGTGGATGCCAGAGATTGTGTCATGGTCTCTCAGCAGCAGTAGAACATTATTTTTCTGCTAGTTCTCCAGCATATTGGCTGCATCACAAATTGACTTTGTTGTAATGCTAAAAGCATTATAGCCTGTTACTTTCTTGTAAACACGTTTTCACCTCCAGTTGAGCTACTGAGTTCCAAAGCTTCAATCACCATAGCAGCATTAAGTTTGAGTCTTAATTCAGGTTCAATGGTATGTGTATCAAAAGGAGTTAATGATCCTGGTTGTTGAATGGATGGCCCAACCATCTGTGCAGAAAGAAGATTAGTAATTTAATGCCTTAGACAATGTAAGTGAATGAGAAAAGCAGTGAGATAGATGGACCTCTGGGTTGGTCAGGCCACTAGACAGGCTGCAGGAGAGAAGAGGACAAGAGAGGGACACAAAGAGGGAATAATGAATGACAGAAGCATCATTGGCAAGAGCTAGAGAGGGAGGAAAAGGTGTGATTAGCAGTAAAGGAAACATAAGGCATTTCATTTACCTGTTTTCCAAGCTTTTCAGGCTGCTACTCACTTGGTTTACTGGTCTCTTGGAGGATTGCTGAGCTGATAACATGGTGCAACCATAAAAATAAAAATACTGATGAGGGATGAGGAAGTGTAAATGGTGCTGCATATGCACATGATGATAAACTGTGGACAATATGATATGCCTCTGTAAACTTTTTGGGGGAGCAAAGCCAGGAAGAACTGCCTGAGCTAAGGGACAGTGGTAGCAATAGTATGAACTAACTATAGTATACTAGAAAAGGCTCTATATGGCATTCACTGCTTGCACTGTGTTATCCATGGTGACCCCAACTAGTTTCATGACAGAGAGCCTGCTTATCTTTATAGGGCCTGTGGTTGCCCGTGAAAGCACTATAAGGTTAGATTATTAAAAACAAATACTTGATCTATTTGAAGTTATCATAGAATCACAGAATAGTTAGGGTTGGAAAGGACCTTAAGAGCATCAAGTTCCAACCCCCCTGCCATGGACAGGGTCACCTCACACTAAACTATCACCCAAGACTCCATCCAACCTGGTCTTGAACACTGTCAAGGGATGGAGCATTCACAGCTTCCCTGGGCAACCCATTCCAGTGCCTCACCACCCTTACTGTAAAGAGCTTCCTCCTTATATCCAATCTAAACTTCCCCTGTGTATGTTTGAACCCATTGCCCCTTGTCCTATCACTACAGCTGAATGGAAAGCTCCTGAACTGTCACAGAATGAAGATCAAGTTTCTAAAATGTTGCATTGAATCTGATCTGCAATGATTATGCTTTTCGTGTTGACCTGAGTTTATTTCTGGTTTTCGTACATGGTTTGTTTATTCCAAGGAATAAACGATATCTGCTTTTAAGTACATACAAACACTAAATATTTTACCAGGTGCAGTAATCTTAAGGGAGCTCTTGGTCTGTGGAATGGATGTTTATTTCATGCAAAATACGTTGTGTTTGGCTACCAGATTTTTTCTTTAAATTGTATAATCAAGTGTGTCTTTAGACTTTATGTCCTCTTTTGTATACTACTTAAGTTTTTTCCGAGGGGTTCTAATGTTCAGTTTCCAGAGTTCTTTATTCCATGAACTGATTATGGAATGCAGTTAAAACAAAAGCAGTATTACTCACTCTGTCTCAAAATTACTACTAAAGAAAACTAAATATAAGTAACACATCTGCATTTCTCCAAAATATATGGCGCTGCATAGCAACAAAGCACATCTGGATTCAAACTGCAGCCCAGTAGTTGCAGGGTCATGATGTTCAGAGCTCCATGAAAAGACATTTTGGCACTGAAAAGCTGTTGGTTCCTACTATATTCTTTAATTTCATTACATGGCATCACCCTCACTGAGTTAAGAATACAGTTACGTGGAAACACTTCTGCACATTTATGCAGAAGTCCAGCAATACTTGAATGCTTAAAATGCTCAATATTTTATAAGGTTCTGAGATTTCTCCATGCTTTCCAGAGTAGAAATTACATCTTACAGAATTTTTAGTCCTCAGATTCTCCTGTTTCCTCCTTTGTAAATGTCTTTAGCCAGAACACATCCTATTGATGTTTTGTTCAGTGAAGAATATGGCATTTTGTTCAAAATGTCCCTGAAATTTTGTGAATTTAATTTGAGTTTGCTATCTTCAGAAAAACTTTAGATTATGCTTCCTTATTCCTGGAGAAAGTCTAAAAAAGCCACTAAGAAAAGGTATCCATTTTGCTTCTGTGGATCTTTATATTCTGAGAAGTGAATGTTTCACCACTTAGAGAACATTGGCACTTGGGTTTTTGTTTGTGTTGATTTTAGTTTTGTTTCCCCCCCCCAGCCCCCTTTGGATGTGAAGGCCAGATTGTAGTTATTGCTGGTATTTATCTAATTCTCAGTTGACTCTTTCTTTGCAGCTTTGCTCTGTCAGATGAAGCGTATAGATCTTTAAGGGACCAGGACAAAGACCAGTGCATCCTTATTACAGGAGAGAGTGGAGCTGGGAAAACAGGTAATAAGCAGTTTTGATCTCTTTAAGAAACTGAGAGTTGTTCAGAGTCTTGCAAAGTGATGCTAGAATCTGCAAGAGTTGAGAGATACCTGTATCTTGCTGTGTCTAGTAATTGCAGAAGAACAGTGTTGTCAGGCTTGTTGGTGTAGATGTGAACTTAGATAAACTAGTATTTTTCACATAGTCACCATGATGCCATCCTACTGCATGCTAGTACAGTGTCCTCATCTGCATGCAAAGTCCTACAAAAGTAAAGCTGGTTTGTGATAAGTGTATTGCAAGGCCAGAAAACTTTCAGACTCTCCTTGTGGGAAACATGGAGAAAACTGAATGCTTGTGGCCTTCAAGACTGGAAGACAAGCTTTGATACTTTTGCTTATCTTTTAATAAATACGGGCATTTAAACTGGATTATGCTATTTATCCATGGAAAATAAATAATAGTAGCTGATTACTTTGGAAATTTCATCAGTCTTTAGCATGCTGTGCTCAGCTGCAATTCTGAGGTTGGTTAAGGTACCAGAACACTGTTTCTCGGGCAAAGCTGAAATTGCCTTGAAAATGACTGCTAATTTTTAAAATGAAATGGCAGAAATCAAGTAAGGATTGCATAACTACAGAACATTTTAGGTAGGCCTTAAAACAGAAAGAAGGCAGTTATTTTCTGAAATAACAGTTTAAAGCTGAGGTGACTTGCAAAAGAGACGGCGGGTGTGAACGCGTACATCTGTTCCATGTAATTTAAGAGATTTTTCCTTTGAATCTGAGAAGTATGAAGCTTTTTATACTTATACTGAGGAAGACTTAAAGTTCATAACTAGAAGTTGCTTTCCAAGCCTTTTGTGAAAATGTAAAGCATAAGCTTTGTCTTTGTCTGATTAGTAACATCCAATTGAGAAGGCTTGAACTGTAATTCTGTAATATAATCTTTCTCTTTTCAGTTCAATAACATGAAAACACATGCGTGTTCAGTAAAAGTGTATGTTAAAGTAATCAAGTTCCTATAATATGATTGCTAGAGATTGTTTAGGAGTTCAGACTTTAGAAAGGAGTTCAGTACTGGTATTGCTGTGAGTTTCTGAACTTCACTACTTGTAGGGAGCATTCTGGTAGATTTAGATTGTGTATAGAAATTGTGACTCTTCTGTAATTTTCATAGCCATATGGGGCATAATATGATTTATTCTTTCTTTGGAAAGGTAAGTACAGAATAGTACCTGGTTTGAAATTCAAGCCAATCATCAACTCAGAATGTGTGCTATTCTGTGCCTGACATTTGATGTAACTAGTGTTGCTGAAATGGGGCTATTAACTCAAAAGTCACATTTTCATTGAAATAAAAAAGGGGATTAAAAGGGCAGGGAAGAAGTTCCTGGAGCTGAGGAAACAAACTTCTTAGTACAGATCCTATTGAAGTCTGGTTTAGATTTTTGGAAGCAGAATGTTTGGTATATTTGGGCTGGAAGAATTGGGATTTTTTTAATTATTTATTTCTAATTTTGTTCTTGTTTTGTTACGTGTTTATATGCTAATTGATAGTACTGTTGTGCAAGAAAACCTGGCACATTCCCTGAATGAGTGGCGTCTTTAAATGTTTTTCTATGCTAAGGTGATGATTCCCTTCCTGGCGTCTTTACTGCACCAGAGTTCTTAATGAAAGACAGGGCCATTATTTTCTCTCAGTGATGTTCAAAGTCTATCTTGAAGTAACTGTGTGTTGCCCTAATCCATGTTGTTTTGTAATAGCTTATTTGCTGTTTCACTGTGTGCTTCTTTCAGTGTCTGAGTAGCTTTACTTAAAGGTGTTGTCTGCTTTAGGAAGTACTTCAAATAATTTGGTACTTCCAAATCCATTTCTGAAGGACATGGATTCCTAAAAATGAGAGCTGGATTTGAGGCACAATTACAGGAGATGGGAGGCCATACAGGCACCTCTGCAGTTCTTGTTCTCTGCTTGCTCCCTGTGTTGCAGCCTTGCTCAGTTTCCTCTGCAATGCTGGAAAGTAATTTAACACTGGCAAACAAATTTCATTAAAAAGGGAAGAATCAAAATCCAAGGCGTAAATTCTCGTTTGTCAGCTCTTTCCTGAAATGAAACCCTTAAATTTGTAACAGATCTCTGAAGAACAAGTAATGGGTGTTTTTTATGACCACTGCCTTGAGTTGGTTGGGATTCCCGCTGTTGGTAATTACATTGTATATCATTTGATATGGCCTCAAATTTCACTCTTTTGCATCATACTAAACATTACAGACTGTTTATAAACAGAAACCATTCTCAGCTGCTCTCTTTCATGATGAGCAAAAATGCAAGGGTTGGATTTATTATTTAGTATTTGTTTCTGGCTGTGTATGGGTGATTGATACCCATAGGAACCCAGCTTTGCGAGTCCAAAAATTGCTCCAGACTGCTTAAAAGCATATACCTTCAAATTAATGTTGTTGTTTAAGTGAATGCTTCACTTTCTCGACTTTGAAACAGACTACATAGTGTTATATGATGTTACTTGGTTACTTGTAGTGTACTTTTACAGTTGTAATCACGTTGTGTAGTGTTGGATGTTGACACTTGTGTTATTGTTTATCTACTGGTATAAACTGACTAAACTTTGTGACTAGAAACTGCTCAGGCCTATTTTCTTCAGGCTAGATTAAAACATCTCTCTCATGAAGACAGACTGAAAGAGCTGGAGCTGTTCAGCCTGGAGAAGAGAAGGCTCTGGGAATTCTTTAGGGCAGCTTCCAGTGCCTAAAGGGGCTACAAGAAATCTGAAGAGGGACTTTATACAATGGTGCATAGGGACAGGACAAAGGACACAGGGAATAACTTTAAACTGAAAGAGGGTAGGTTTAGATCAGGTATAAGGAAGAAATTCTTCCCTGTGAGGGTGCTGAGGCCCTGGCACAGAATGCCCGTAGAAGCCGTGGCTGCCCCATCCCTGTCAGTGTTCAAGGCCAGGTTGGACAGGGCTTGCAGCAATCTGGTCTGGTGCAAGGTGTCCCTGCCTATGGCAGGGGATTGGAACTGGTTGATCTTTAAGGTCCCTTCCAACCCAAACCTTTCTTTGATTCTCTGATTTTCAACATGTCAGCTACTGATAATGTTCTTTCCTGACTAAATGCCTCTTACAGAAGCTAAGTGAAAAAGCAGTAGGTAATGTGCCATATCCGCTGGTGGCTTCTTTAGCTTGAGAAGGCCCTAGGTATTTACAATAGGGCTACTGATGTAATGACATGGATCTCATAGCAGGATGTGTTCCTTTCTCATTTCCAGATGGTACAATAATGTAGAAGAAAACAGAGATGAAATGTGCTTACAGGTCCTGTCTGGCATGGTGAAAATATGATGGCGGTTAAGTCTGCAAATCATTTTATGGCCTATTCACCAATGCTTACAACTGTTTTATTTTGCTCTCTCCTCCACAGAGGCGAGCAAACTTGTCATGTCATATGTAGCTGCTGTGTGTGGAACAGGGGCAGAGGTTAATCAAGTAAAAGAACAGCTTTTGCAGTCAAATCCAGTTCTTGAAGGTAAGACTCTTATAGAACATATATGAATGTATTGCCTCTGTGTGTATCAGTATTCCTGCTGAGCTGCTTTGGAAATCTGTGTTGGTTCTTGTTTTGTTATCTGGTGTCTAAAACCATAGGAAATGCTTTATGTGAACACAGCTACAGGATTTTGTTCAGTTATGGGAAGGTTTTCTTGAGAAGAAAACCAATTCCCTTACGATGAGAGAACTTAGGAAGTTAGGTCATATTTCCCAGACTCCTCCTGCAGCTCTCCAAGGGCATACCCTTTCTTAACCCTGCCTTGATGATCCTTGGCTGTATCAAAAGACTTCAGTTCCTCTGATTCATTTCCTCCCAAATTATATTATTATTATAGTCTCTAGTAAATAAATAAGCTCTGTAAAGCATTATTTTTCTTCAGGAAAAAAAAAAAGGGTGAAAAAAAGGACCTTAAAAAAAAAAATAAGCCAACCCATAAGCACTCCTGTTGTTCTCTGAGGCTTATTGTTCCCTCGGTCTGGTGACTGTTGGCCTGTCTTCCTTTGCTGCTCTCCCATGAAAGATTTTTTTTTTCTTAGTTAATCATTTTAATTTAAAGATATTGGCTGCCAGAAACAGGATTTTAAATTTTCCTTGAGATAGGATATATCTCCCTCAGAGATTGCAGTTTTGTCCCATTGTCTAATAATTGCTTTCAGAAGTGCATTGGTTAGCAGTGACTTATTTAGGTCTTGATTCCTGGCTCAGCCCTTGCAAGCTCTCTAAGCTGTTGTGCTGAGGCAAATTCTCATGACCACTGTACAAAATTCTGCGTTATGGCCCGATGATGTGCAGTGTTTGCAAGGCTGTTGGGTATCGGTATTGTATTTATTGCCTAACTATCTGTACCATGATTTGAAGTTTATAGGGAACAAGCACTCCGCAAATGAGAACAGGGGGAGGGAAATGAAAAAGGAAGGGAATGCAAAAGTAGGCTGAGAGCAGTGGTGAACTGGATGGGTAAAATGTGGTCATTGACTATTGACATGTTGTCACTGACAAAACAAACACTGTAACCAAAGACTTGGAAGGATGAAATACTAAAATGTAAGAACAATGAAAATGCTGGATGAGCCTTTCTTTGATGATGAGATAAGTTCCACTTAAAGCTGAATG
Source organism: Bolborhynchus lineola (assembly GCA_025448015.1). Classification (NCBI taxonomy): domain Eukaryota; kingdom Metazoa; phylum Chordata; class Aves; order Psittaciformes; family Psittacidae; genus Bolborhynchus; species Bolborhynchus lineola. Next base: position 11,054 of record JAOEHX010049510.1, on the reverse strand, counting down.
GGGGGATTGCAGTCTTCCATTGTTTTGAATTCACAGAGAAAAACGATACTGCTTTTATCACTGTTCTGGAAGGCAGATTTGAGATGTAGACAGAAATAGTATGGGAAGTATGGAGGGTTTTTTTTCAAAGCTAGATTGTTCCCTAGGGACAGCAAAATGTATTATATTGTTGGTTTGTGAATATTTGTTTCCATGCAAGAAGAATAGACTAAGCTTACAGAAGACTGCCTTATCATTTTAAGGTATTATTTGTTCTACTTGCTGCTCTGGTAGCTGACTATTTAGCTTGTTGGAAGGTAGGACACTGAACTATTCCATGAGTCTTCTGAGCAAGCCTGGCTGCTTATATATGCTTTAGACAGAAATAAAGCATTTGTGGTTAGATTTATTTTTCTTTGGTTACGTAGATCTGTTTCAGTTGAGCTGCCATGCAAGAAAATGGCATGAATGTTACATATGCATAATTTATCTTTTGGGATTTTTATTTTTTAACTGCAGTTGCTACTGTAAATTAACTTCTGGAAACAATGAACTAAAGGGAAAACTGAGGAATGTGTCTCATGCTTTATAATGGAATGTTTGTGCTTGATTCTGTGCAGTTATAAATGACTCTACTGTTCAACACTGTGTTTAAGAAAATGCAGCTCAGAGATTTGGTTGTTGAAAATATGATTTATTGCAGGGCATAAAGATTTTAAAAACAATTATCTCAGTTATCCTGGGCCTTTAGGAGCAAAAGCCTTTTCCTTTTGGCTTCAGTTCTTTGATCAAGAATAAGTCTACTCATGCAAGTTTGTTGAATCCTAAAAGTATGTATTTATTTCAGTCCAAAAACATTGACTTGACTTGATCTTTGAAAATATATATGCTATATAAATAAATACTGGGATAAATAAAGTCTCTTGTTGCAATAGGAGCACTATACTTAATAATGTAGGGGACACTCCTGTTTGACTCAGCATGCTTTGAGAATGTGTGATGTTTAGAGCTTGAAGTGCCCTCCAGTCTGAGTTCTAGTTCTGTCAATGTTCAAAGTTGATGGCTGCCCCTAACTGAATGTAAGGGGGCCTGGGAAGCCCTTTCTCTGAGACTTTCCTCGTCAGAAAACTTGAGCTAAAGTAATTAAAATTGAACTATTTGGAAAGTTAGTTTAGGTTGAGCTGAAGAGACTGTGTTAAACTTTCATTGTAAATCAGATTATTTCAGCTGATTAATGTTCAGTTTAAGCTAGGATAAATGTGTTGGAATAGCATAAATAAATCAGTTTCAAACCATTGATTGAACTGTCCCATGCAAACAATTTTCAAGTATCATTCTGTAATTTCCCCAGTTCTGGCCTCAATATTTTACCATCTTCTGTTAGAAACTAAGATTCATTTCTTCCTCTAAATTGAAGACAAAGAAGTATTTCTTATATTTAAAGTTATGTGGGTAATAATGTTTTAAATTTGATCCAAACCCCAAGGATATGTGCTCAGCCCAGGTGCAGCTTTGTCTTGGAACTATTTCCACTTGTATATTATCCTTTCACTTCTTTAAACAAAGGAAGTGCTGAGACAAAACTTCCTTGGACTTCCATAGGTGTTTTCTCATCTGTGATCATGTTTGTCACACTCCGTGTATCCTTGGTGACCGATACCAAGAAGTTTGATTCCTTTAATCTATAAACAGTCATAGATACCTTTTACATTAAATATTTGGTACTCATAGATTTTGTTGTTATTTGTTTTTCTCTTTCTCCAGCTTTTGGAAATGCCAAAACTGTGAGGAATGACAACTCCTCTAGATTTGTAAGTATTTTCTTCAAGGCTGAACTTGAATTCCTTTTAGGGGCTGTTTCTCTTTTGCCTTGTATCAGACATCAAGGCACCAGTAAAGAGGGAATGAAGAATTTGGAGAGAGAAGTTTCTTACAGTTGTCTGAGGACTGTTGTGTTTGGAGAAGGTGAACACCTTCAGCAGCAATCAGTATTTCATTTTGTACATCCAAACAAATTCTCTTTCTGCAGTGTGTTAGTAGTGCATTATTAGCAGCCTTTTAAAACATTTTTCACCTCCTTGTCGGGCATCCTGTTGGTTTCTGATGTGGGCACAAAGTTCTGCTGAGAATCAATGTTGAAGATAAAAAAAAAGGAAAGAAAAACTAAATAAATTAGGATGTGACTGTGACCGGATGAAAACATAATTGCAGCACAGCTGGAGTCTTTGGTTTTCTGGCACTGGTGGCTTTAATGTCAGTGACCATGTCCCTAGCAACTGGGCTGCTTAGCAAATTCAATTTTGTGATCTCCTTTTGCATCAACACCTATACATTTTTTGTTAAAATTGCTATTTCAGGTTCTCATTTTCTCTTTGATGTTTCAAACTGTGCTTACAGCTTTAGTTTTAATATAAACATTTGCAGTGTTACTTTTTTGCTTATATTCTTCATAATGAACTGGTTGAATTCAGGCTTTTTTTAGCATGCAGCTGAATGTGGAATTATAGGAATTGACAATTGGCCAAAAGTGGAAACTAGAGTTGGGGGACTCAGACGTATGAGTACTCATCATAGTTTCTCCTGCTAAACTCAAAAGACTGAATGTGACTTTGTAATTTGCCCACTTGCGCGCAGAAGTGTAATATTGTGAGCTGTGTAAAATAGGCAACAGAAGACAAACTAACACACTGGGAAAATGCTGCATTGTGAGTAAAAACAAATGGATGAAAGCTGGGATATTGTGACACTGGAAAGTGTCTTTTTACCACATGGGAGATGTCTCTTTCCTTCTTTTCTGATTCTCAAGGGTTGATGATATTCTGAGTGCTCTTTCTGCAGCTGTCATTGCCCCTTCTTGTGAGCAGAGCAAAGGGTCTTCATTGCCAGGTCAGGGACAAAATCTGAGGCACTGTAGAAAATTTTTTGGGATAGAAAGAGTAGAAAAAATGCATCTATGAGAGATGGTATACTATGGAAGAGAGGAGGAGACAGCGAAGGGAAGAGGTGCCGTTTGCAAACAGAAGTCTTTCCAGGACAAAGTGCAACCCACTACTATTCTGCCTTTCAAGTCCTTGCTTATAAACACAAAGCTAAAAATACTTTTGGAAACATCCAGCTGGCCCAGTCCTTGGGAAATTAAAATATAATTATCTGATTTAATTCTTATCTCAGAAATATGAATCAGCTCAGAATTAACTTCAAACAAGAAAGTACAAGTACTGTCCTGTCTAGCCTGCCTCAGCGGCCAGCAAGGAGAAGAATAGAGTTTAAGTAGGGTCAAGCCAATCTTGACTACAAACCCAGTAAATTAGAAAGTATCATTGAGGGAGTCAGTGTAAAGTGCTTGGTTTTATGTTCTGTAATTAAAAGAGAAAGGAAAAAAAAAAGAAAGCTCTTCCTAAATGCAGTGAATAAGCAAGTATAAACACAAGGCTTCTCTTTTCAATAGGTTGGTTTTGTCTTCTGTTAAGTAAGCACCAGAGGGTGGTGAGATCATTTCTGTGCATGGTTTGTGGAATTTGGTTGAACTACTACCAGTAGTTTTTATCTTTCTAAACTTCCTTGCCAGTGTAAGCTGCACTGCTTTTGCCTTTTCTACACAGTGTGGGTCTGTCCATTCTGTCACTCTTAAATGTAGCTGTTACTACATTAAACTCTTGTCATACACATTAACGTGATGCAAAGAAAAGAGTGATCTTCTGTGATATGGAAAAGTCAAACAGAAGTCAGGAAAATGCACTGTGCCAGTACAGCTAGAAATGAAATTGCTTTTCTGGTGACAGTCTGCTAATTGTTGCCTCTGGTCTCCGGAGTTACAAGGGAAAGAGTTCAGTGGGAAAATCCATCACTTTTACAAGGCAGGCACACGCTTAGGGACAGACACCCCACTATTAACTAACAGTAGTTGTTGCCAGCCAGTCCTTCATGCCAAATTGTGCGGCTATCCTTCAGTGGCCTTGATTCACACTCTGAAAACATTTTACGCAGAGAAAATAAGTCTTTATGGAAGATAATTTCTTCCTGCATTTTCCTTTTAATGAGCATGATAATACCTATGAGGCCACAGGTATTGTTTGATGTTCTTGGCGCTCTGGAGAAAGTTCATACAACATTTTCTTCATAGAACCTTAGAAACTGAGCAAATTACTGGTTTGCGTTACAAACCTGATTAGAGCTATTCTCATGAAAGCCTCTGGCTGTAATAATGCAATTGTCTTAGAAGCTTTGAATCATTTTCTGTTCTTCAGAATTTGACAGAGTGTGCAGGAGGTGCCAGATTTCTCTTTTAAGCTGTAAAAATGACCAACTAACTACTTCAAAAATGTCTTGAGCAGTTTTTCTGAATCAGAACTTGCAGTCTTAAATTATGTTGCTTTCACAGGGAAAATACATGGATATTGAGTTTGATTTCAAGGGTGACCCACTTGGAGGAGTGATAAGCAACTGTGAGTATTACTCTTGGCATCAGTGTTTTAACAGCTTAAAGCGTTTTGTTCAAAAAGAAGGATGGTTAAATTATTGAAAAGATGATCTGCATTTGTCTAATCAAATCTCTCCATTACATGATAAATTCTGCTTTTTAGTTTTGTTGTTTTGGTGCTGAATAGGGTACCTTCTAGTGAGTGAAAACAGACTTGAAAGCATGAATAGTGAACTTACTGTATTGTGTAAAAGGTACTGAGTAATGGGTGTGGGTTCATATACTGTCTCTGAAGCAGATAGCAGATAGATAATGGTATCTGAGACTCTTTTCATACTTGAATCCCTGGGGTCAGTTGTGTGACTTTATTTGATGTGTCATGTATTTATGGTAGATGAAGTCTGAGATGTGCTGTTTTGTAATGTTTGAAGTGATACAAAGTATGTTGGAGGTCAGGAAGAGGCGAGTATGTTTATTTGGAATCAAAGCATTCTGTACTAGTTTTAACATATCTTACAGAGTAGGAAAAGGCTTATGAAAGAGGACAAATGGCTGTTGAGTTTAGGGTTAGGCAGAGGAGGCCTTGGAGTTATTTGACACAGGTTGCTGCTATAAAATGTATAGCAATCCAGGAATTTTAACCAGCTCTGCGTTGGGAAGAAAGAGGCTAGGAGCTGAATTCCAGCCCAGGATGCTTTGGCTTTCTTTCCTTTTGAGAGTTTAAATGCAGCTTTTAAAATAAATTGCTCTTCTGTGCTATATAAAGCTATGTTTGTTTGCTTTTCCTATTTTTTAAGAAGGGATGGATGAGGGCAGTGAGTGACTATACTAGGTGTCACTGACCTAACATTGACCTCTCTTTGCACTCTGCCAAATTTATCGCTCTTTCTAAGGCTGGCTTTCTGACTCCATTGGCTTTTTACTGGTTATGAAATAATGAGAATCATCCAAGGTGAACTGAGTGCTCCATGTGCAATACCAACATTTTAAGACATTATGGAAGATTTTATGCGTAAATATAGAGTTTGTTTTTTTCAAGGGGCAAACATCTTTTCTGGACCAGGTCACCTTTTGGAACTGAAACAGCATGATTTTTGTGGCAGGGTAAATCTGGAAACTCAAGGCAGTCGCTATTGAAGTGTTTACACGTGTCTATTAACTTTGACATTTGGTAATGAAATCAGAGGCCAACGTACTCAATGTGTTCATCGATAATTAAATGTGAACAAAAAGGTTGTAGCAGGCTAGCTGTGTTGTTTGTTCTCTTTTATTTCATGTTCACAAGAGATACATAGGAAAAAAACCCTCTTTTGTAGCGTGGACATTCAGCAGTTTGTAAGTGCTGTGCTGATTCATCTAATTAAGATATTGTGTCATATCAAAAGGCAATCCAAATAGTTACTCTGTAGTTTATCTGCCTTATAAATCTTTGCATGTTGTAATTATAACATTACATGTAATTATAATGATGTGATGACAAATGTAATCAAGGGCAGACATATTTTTAGATCTTCCTAAAAGCTGCTTATTTTAGGCATCCTCCTTGTCTTCTCACATTTAATAAATATCTAATCACAAGGAGATTGAATTTAAAAATAAAGGTCACTTATGTGTAAGCCCTGTTGTGGTAAAGATGTTACTTGTTGAACTATGAAACACTTCATTTAATGTGCATAAAAATTGATACTCCATCTCTCCCTTTTTAAAAGAGGGTTTGAATCCTGTATAGATTTAAAGCAAGTTTATTGTCCTGCTTCAGATCTTTCCCACACATCTGCAGCATTGATTTGCAACAGAAATGTTCCTGTTGTGATGTATGACCTTTCTGGAGATACTGGGGCTTAACATTATTTCATACCACTTACAATTTACTCTGGTTTTAGTCAAATTTAGGATTTGTCTTCTTAATTCATCAAGTAGGAAGTAGTGCTGAAGTTTCCTATCCTTAAAAGGGAAGTATAATTATATTGGTCATAAGTATTCTTTGATTTCTGACCATCTGTTGGTATTGTGTTAACACGATGTGAAGATATGATATTTTGATTAAACTTTAGTAGTTGTATGCGATAAGCTTGATTTCCAGACATCAAAGAAGTTAGTAGGCTTTTTGGGTCACAGCCTGTGTCACCAAGCTGTATTTCATATTGTGAGTAACTGGAGGCAGACACCATGGACATCTAGTTTATTTTGGTGGCAGGAAAGGTAATGAAGATAAGACATAAATTTTATCAGTCTGGTAAAGATAAGCAGAGACCCATTAGGCTGAAAGGTCTTGTTTGAAATGATCTGGTCTGTCCTACTCTGAAATGCTGTGAAGCTCTGTGAAAGGCTAGTCAGTCTGTCCATGACCCTTCATGTAGGGCTGACACTACTGTGACCTTCCCTTGGGCCATTCCTCTGATGCCCTTCAATGAGCTTTTACTTCTTAATGACAGGGGTTAACCTACAAGTGAACCTTTCATGGAATGGAGCTAGAGGGTAAAATTATCATGACAATGTGTATTGTGTCTGTCCTGTCCAGTTTGCAGTGAATGTAAATGTCCATTTGCTTTAGTGGGAGCAAAGAGACCTGGAATTTTTAATGTGCCATAAGTGGAAGGGTAAATCCTTTGAGTAAAATTAGAATGGGAATAATAAAATGGGGAAGATTGTAATGGAAAGGGTTTGTGACACGTATTAATTCAGAACTGGTATGTTCCCAAACTGAAGATAACTTTATGTTTGAATAGTGTAAAATGCACATAGACTGATTACATGTACATTGCATGGCTGATCAGAGCTTCCAGCTGCACTGATTTCCAAGGCATTTGACATATTGCTGTATGTGCAGTCATGAAAAGAAACTGAGAGTGGAAAATTTGAGATGAGTGTGATTTTTGGAAACTTCAAGTTTATTCCTTCAGTCAGAATTTTTTTTCCTTTAAACTACAAACTAAAAATTATTTCAGGTAGTATGAGTTGTATTTATTTGACCCTATGTCGGCAGCACCCAAGGGATGGGGGTGAGCAGGAGAGTGAAGAAGGCTGAGTAAAATGAGGTATGTTGTAAGCCCAAGTTGCCAAGTCTTCCCTTTTTGTTAGTTTTATGTGAAGATACCAACTTGTTTTCTTAATGGGTGAGAGATGCAGTAAGGTGAGGTGCATAGTCCTGGTGCTATTCATGGGCTGACCTGTTTCCTGTGGGGGTGGGATTAGGAGGCCAAATCACTCCTGTGAGCATTTCTGAACACTGAACTGTATTGTCACCTGTGGTTGTAGACTTCCCATTACTGTTTTGTAGTAAACACCAGTCCCCACTGAACGGTGTGCTGCTGCTTCAAAATGCATTGACAAACAGGTTAATTGCTTTTACATTTTCTCTTACTGAATTGAGTATGAGTGTGTCTGCTCTTTCTGTTCTCCTGTGGGGTGCTCACAGTTGCTGGTGTTGCAATGAACAGTCCTATCAGTGCTTATGTGCCCAGAGGGTTTTTTTTTTTCCCCAAAGCACTTGTGAGGAAAGGCATTTGGAGAATTGGGTAATTAATTTGCTTTCACCTGAGTGCAATATTGTGGAAATACATTACAGAAACCATTAATACTATTCTTAGTTTTCCATTTATTGTAACTACTCTGTTAGTGGGGATGAGAGCAGGAGAACGGAGAATAGTAGTTTCTTTTCCACCTGTAATTATAGAAGAATGTGTATTTTATGTAAAAACGGGCATGTTTGGCTTTGAAGTAATAGGTGCAATATCTTGTACAGCTCTAAAGTACGACTCTGTCCACAGATGGTGCATGTGTTTTGTAATCAAGGCGATGTTTGTGTGCACACTTGGTTTGTTAGTTTTGTGACTGTTTTGTGTACACTGAATTTTATGTTTGAAATGGTTTTGCATAGTACAGTCCAAAATATTTCTTACTTGAAGTTGTTCAGACCTCTTGAAAAGTGGGGATTTTGCAATATCTTTCCCAGAATATTTCTAAGTCTTAAATTTTCAAATTTCACCTGGAATTTCCTGCTGAAAGATACTTAGCTTCTAGAATTAGGTGATCTTTCCTAATCTGCCTAAGCCTTTCAGCGATTTAATGATTAACGGGAAGACAACAGTGGTGCAGGTGAAGTACAGTATATGTAATACCTGCTTTTGAAAAAGCCATTTTTAACCAGCACAGTGTACCTAAAGTCAAAATAACAAGTGATTAAGAAAGGTCTCTGTTTTGCCATGTTTTCCAACAAGAACATAAAAGAAGCCTATGAAGTTTATTTAAAGCAGCAACTTTTTAAAGTTAGCAAAGTGATAGCAATAACTTTACAGCATGTTCTTCTTTACAATTTGTTTGTTAATTTTAAAAGACAAAAGTAATTACCACTTACTGAGAAATCAACAACTTGGGCTGTTGATTTTAGTTGTGTGATTGCTGTTGGTAAGCTCCTTTGCTTAGGGAAATATGACACAAATTTTACGATTAGTCACTGTGGAAGGAGATAATCCTTGTTGATCTTTGTTTAATCTTGTTCCAACATCTCCTTGGTGTCCCTGTTAGCGCAGTTGCCAGTGTTAAGGCAATTGCCTTGCCTAAATTAGAAAGGGTTTAAAAAATCAAATACTAAACATTCTGATTTCTTTCATGTTGAGTTCAGTTGAATGGTTTAGCAGGATGCTCACACAGATCTTTTGCATTTAAACCAGTATTATGTGGGAATAGCAAATAATCTTCGGCACCTGAGGAATGTAGGTGGATTTTGAGTCATCTGAATGGATGGATATTTGAACAATATGACTCAAGAAGTGTCCCCAGGGTGGGCCTTTCCAAAGGAATTTAATTTTTACACTTGCTTTGATATAATCAACTTGTTAAAATTTGTCTCAATTCAAGCAGAAATATTGTTAGATAATGTAAAAGGAATCCATAAATACACCATATGTTGTTCTGTATGTTATCTCCAGATAAATCCGTATAGTCACTATACATAATTTATATAGACTATATGACAAAATTAACACGTACAGGGATTTGGGTTTTTTGCTTGTGTGGGTTTTCATATAGATAAGCACCATCTGTCTGCACATGCCACTGTAAACAGAATTACCAAGTGGATGTGTGCAGAAATCTTTTCTCTTGGATGCTTAATCCACAGAATTTGTAACCATGTGAGAGTTAACACAAAAGCTACAGGTTGTGCAGTAGCTGCTTTAAGGAAAATATATTTGGTTGATGTATTAAAATGCTAATCAGGGCAAACAAAGGGAAGATTTTCGAAGAGTAGGGCAGATGGTCTGGGTCTTTTCTACCAGTCTGATTTCAGTCTGCATGTAAACAGAAAGAAAAGGGGGAAAAAAGAGAATTAATATAGCTTTAGAAAGAATTGGTCACAGCTGCTTTGTTAAGGTAAATACCTGATTTTCTGTCAGTAACTGCTTTCTGGAGCTTTTTCCCTCAATTACAAAGGCTGTCAGAATATGGAATATTAGGGCATTGGGAAGCTGACTGTTAATTAGTTAACCTTGTTGCTTCTTAAGTATATAAATAAGATGAACTGTGGTGAAAAATCCAAGACAGTTATCCTTCTAACATAGCTAATCTGGCATATGTTCAAGAAACTATTTGTTAAATCTGCTGAAGGCATGCATGTAATTAGAAGAAGGCTTACAATATGTAGCTGAGCATTTATGACAGCGTTGGAGTAAATTTATATGTAGGATATTTTTAAACCCAAATAAGCCAAGCCACACTGCTTCAATATAGTTTGGAAATACAGCCATTTCCTGAAGTGTGTGTAGCCACTGCGGGAGCTGAAGTTGTTTATTTCTTTGAGATTAAATTTGGCTGCAGTCCATTCCAACACTTCACTGGAGAACCTTCACAGCCAGCGTGACTCTGAACTGCTTGGCCCTCACCTTGCCTTTCTCGGCCCAAGTATTTACATTTGGATGGATTGTGGACCAGCCTCTCCCTTTCAGTTATGCATTAAAATCTAGAAAGGATCAGATATCCAATAGTTAGGTGAGCTAACTGGTTAGGCTAACTAGGATGACTGAGTTTGAACCACAGCTCAAGGAGAAGAACCCCAAATGCAGGTGAAGTTAGAGGTAGAGTGGCTGCACACCAGGCTGCTGCTGAGGACTACAGCTTCTGGTCTGTGCTTGCCCAACATACATCAACAGATGTTATTCTTGTGTGTTTAAGAAAAAGAAAAGAAGGACAAAAAAAAGATTTCAATGAAATGGAAAAGGCAAAAATGGAAATCTTTAAGCTGCCCCAGCCTAATGTAAAGATGAGCTGCTGGCAATATGTGATAGCCACTTGTTTGTGTGTTATCTTGGGTGTGCTTTGTCATCAGGATGTGCAAAACTTCCAGGTGCTGAAGCAGGGCCACCTTTGGAAGGAAAAAGACTGTAGGGTTACTGAGTTATAAAAATACAAATGTCTGTTCAAACAAGGCCAGGTTCTCTCACCCCTCACAAGGTCTTAGCCAGTAACTCAGAACCACGCAACTGCTCACTCACTCCCCCACTGCCCCTGCTCCTGGAAGGATGGGGAGGAGAATCAAAAGAATGTAACTCCCATGGGTTGAGATAAGAACAGAGCAGTAACTGAGGTATAACACAAACCACTGCTGCTGCCACCAATAATAATAATGATAAGGGGAATAACAAGGGAAGAGAATACA
>JAOEHX010049509.1:6308-16487 GCA_025448015.1 Bolborhynchus lineola | reverse complement strand
GTTGCCCAGAGAAGCTGTGGCTGCCCCATCCCTGGCAGTGTTCAAGGCCAGGTTGGATGGGGCTTGGAGCAACCTGGAAGGTGGAAGGTAGCAACCCCATGGCAGGGGGTTGGAACTAGATGAGCTTTAAGGTCCCTTCCAACACAAACCATTTTGGGATTCTGTGGTGACTGGAAGGCACATTACCAAAGTTTTGCTTCTGCCCACGGCTCCCTCTCTCCCTCAGCAGCTCTCAGGAGAATCACTTGTAAGGTTCCCCTAATGTGCACTCACTATTGGCTTCCTGCTGTCTCCCTGCCACAATGCCCTGAGCTGCAGTGACCCTGAGGCATCACAGCATCCACAGCAGCATCCACTGCATCTCTGTGGAGCTGCTGGTCCACACACACTCCGTGAGATCCACAGGGAAAACCCTGAGAGGAAGCTTTTGGACTTCAGCAGAGTGGGAACTGCCAGCCAGGGCTGGGGACAAATGCAGAGGAGATAGGTTCAGGAACTGTCCAGTTCCCACCCTGACCATCCTCCATTCTCTGTCCAGTTCCTGCCTCCGCAGGAAGGGCCAAGGGAACCTGAAACACAGATTTTCTCTCAGGAACATTTCAAGCCTTTGTGAGCCTGCAGTAGTTATGGGAGGTCACTGCCTAGTTGTTCCCTGGGACCTGCTCCAGATGAAGGGTGGCATATGACTGCATTGCTGTGAAATTAGGGTACTCCGTAATAAGTTTGTGTCCTTTCTGCAGCTGTCAAGATACTTGATCAAAATGAAGTGGGGGGGGATAGATGATGTGTTACAATTGTAAAGCCTGCTTGGTGCAAAACGAACAGGCAACATTTCTTTCAGGAAATTTTTATGACTATGAGAACATTCCAAGTGTTTCCAGACTAGAGGGCCATCTACCCACTATCCCATTTCAACCTGCAAGGACCCCCAATGGAGGTCTCTTCCAGACACCCATCCAGATACACATTGAACTCAGGGATATCTGTGCAGCCACAATACCCTTTGGCAAGCACCTCCACTGTGCTGAGTGGTGAACTACCTCCTGTTCATTTTGCTTCTGTCAGCCTAGTTCCTGCAACTGAAGGTGAAGAGCACAAGTGTAGCTCCTACCCACCCTCTCGTCCACCTGTGATCCCCTAAGTCAGCTTCTGTCCAGGCCTACTCACCCATTCCTTCAGAGAAACTCCCTTCCCAGGGCAGGTACCTTCCCTTCCCACACTGAAGTCTCACTGGGAAGATGGTTAGGGGCCGTCATCCAAGCATGCTGATGTGGGAAGGAAGGGTTTAAACCTCAGGATCTCTGTTTTTACAACTGTTGCAGTCTTTCTGTAAGAAACAAGAAGCTGCAGCTCAGGTTTTGTGGGTCTTTCCCTGGTTCTTTCTCAAAGCTGTGGATGAGAAGTCAAATATTTGCTGAGGGATGGGCCCAGGCCTCTGCTTCCCTTCCTGTGGCTGTGAGATGGGGGAAGGTGCAAGCAGCAGCAGAGACCTCCCTCAGTTCAGGAGTCCCCACAAAAGGGTCCTTCTCCAAATGTGATGGGAAACTTTTAGGTCTGCCCTTGCTTTTCCAGTGGTGAATTCCTTGAGTGTGTCTCCCTTGCTGGCTGAGATCTAGGTCATGGAAGTCAGAACAGAGGAGGCTCTCCTGCCTCACACAAATTTCCGTTTTAAAACATTAATTAAGAGGTTATGCAAAGGACATCATATTAACCTTGGGGTAGTACATGGCTCAGTGTCTGACTTAAAATGTTACCTTTGCTGAGTCATACGGAGGCACACAAAGCAGCTAAAAGCAGAATGACATGACCAGAGAAAACATCAGATAAGTTGCGGTGGAACAAGATCACATCATTGCCCAGTCCAGACAAAATCCATCCATCACGATGACTGACCGCAGTGTTAGATATGTATCCTTGCTCTTCAAAGGACAGAAACCAGTGTTCCCAGTGTGTCAGAAGCCAAATAACTTTTCTAGCTGACTTCAGTTAGGAAAGCTCCTAACCACCTAAGCAATTAGAAACCTTCTTAATTCTTTTCTATTAATTATAGCAAAACTATTAAAAATGTAATATGTTGGCAGAACACTCCCTCTTGATTGCATTAATACAATCACTGTAATCATTACAGAAACATTTTGTATGAAAATGATTAAACAATTTTCTAATTAAACTCAAGAGGGAATTAGCTGCCATAAAGGTAATGTTTCTATGTCAGGTATTGTATGCTGAATTAGAATCCTAATAATTACAATAACAATTTCCTGACTTATATATTCAGTTTGAAGACACAGACGTTCACATTTTTGAAGGTTATACTAGAAATGTTGGTTAATGTGAGTCCTTATTTATGCCTATAATTGGAGGGTTTTGTTTCCTAGGAGGGACAAATTTCATTAAAAAAAAAAAAAAAAAAAAATTGAAAAAAGACCAAGTTTGGGATTTAGCTTGGACTAAAACATTTTCAGAAATAACAAGATATTGTGGTACAAGTTTAAGACATTAGCAAATATGCAGGACTGCTTTGCTGGAGAACTTCAGTTATTTTCATTGCACGTAACCTAGAACAGAACAGGACTTGTGTTGCTGTTGCTTTTTGCCTGGGTTAGACATGGGAGCTTCAGCAGGTAAGGCAAATTCTTGGAGCCTGGGTGTTGGCTGCTGGGGCATTTGCTTGTCCTGCCCGTGTGCCAGAGGAGGCATGTGCTCACTTCTTCCTTAGCCTTTCTTATCATAGGAGTGATATTTTTAAATTCCATTGGGAACAGGGTCTTTCCCCCTCCAGACAGCGGGGATGTTACTGGCAGATAGTTAGAAAATAGAGACTTATGTAGACATCTAGTTAAAAATTGGATCTTGTGTTACTATGGAAAATCCTAAACAAGGGCCTCCTAAAAGATCGGGATGACCTGGGAACAGCACTGACTTACAAAGAGAATTAATAGCTGGGGAGAAGGTTTTGGCCTTGTGTGGGTGGATTAAGAAACAGCTAATGAATCTCTAATCAGGAAAAACTAACCTTGAAGACTGGTACATCCTGAAAACACATGGACATCATCAAGATACGACTTCAGCATGTCAGCACAACATGATTAGGGTATCCTTTAGATGAACTATCCTCACTATACCTTCATCATAATACTAAAAGGTGGTATAATACTCACAATTATGCCTATAGGTTGAAAGACTCCTGACAGGGTTAAAAGGTCTTTCCCTGAACATGTCTAATAAGGAATTAATGATGTAGTTTTATGTAAATTTCTTGACCAGTCATTAAGTGCTGGGAGAGTTATGGTGAGATAGTATCCTGAACTGAATTGTATAAATATGTGAATTTTGTATGGGGTGGTGTGCTAGCTTTGTGGGATACCACCTAGCACCCCTTTTTGCACAAACTTGGAATAAACAAATACCTTGGTTCTGTGTGGGAGAATTGGCTATTGCCCATTTGGTCAACAGGGAGAGCAGAAGGGAAGAGGACACCTGGTCTGGGTGACACCTGGTGAGAACAGACAGAAAGCTCTCCCACAAAAGTCTGAAGGACTGATGTAGCAACTAGTTGCATCCTATAGAGCTGAAGAAAAGCCATTGTGCCTCAGCTCCAGGGATAATCCTGCATCAAAGGTAGGATGATAATAAATCACAGAGAAATCCTTTCCAGATACCAGGAGTAGGCTCTAACCCACTTGGCTATCAGAATTCATTTGTACACAGCTCTTTTCTTCCCAGAGATGCTGTCTCTGGCCAGGATGAGCAAACTTAGAGTCCCAACATTTTCTGCCCATCTGTGAGATATGGGTAGACTTGCCGCCCTTTTTCTGGATGAAGAATCTATGAGCAGGGAAAATATCTGAGGATCTACACTGAGATTTGAAGAAAATCTAGGTCAGAACTGTCTTAGCTTGGCTTAGATAGCAAATGAGACTGAGTGAGGGGGAGTTTCTTGCATAGTTGTGTTGACTGATGAAAAGGTGATGGGAAATGCAATACACTTCTCAAGCTCTGGAAGAGTTGCCTTGTTCACAAGAGGTAGAGGGTGGAAGAAGTTGTGGGAGAACATTTCAGCACTAGCAGCAGCATTTCTGCAAGTCTCTCAATGGTGGTATAGAGCCAAAGAACAAAAGGAGGACAGCTCTGAGTTGTTTCATGATTGTATCCTGTACAACATGGAGGAAGGCAGGATGTATGTATGTTACTCAGCCTGTTCTTCAGGGACATTATTGTTTGGAGGTTTCAGGCTATCTCAGGATAGCCAGCAGCAGCAGCCACAACCATTAGGCTTGCACTCAGTGACCTGTCTAGAGCAACAATGTCATGCTGATTGCTCTAAAGTGCTAACAAAATTTCTAAGCAGGTCACAAATAGAGCATGGCAGCTTGCCATATACCTACTATTAAACCTATATAATCACATGGCATTTGGCTCAGAGTCATGCTGAAGCTCCTACTTGCTGGTACTGGACAACTTCCCTGTCATTTACCTGGCAAGATGAAGTGTCCACCTTAGTCTGCCCACTTAGTCTGCAACACCTTACAAGGTATAAAAAACTAACTACTGTGGTTCTTTCATTTTTAGAAAGTTGTAGGAAATACGGGGCATGTGTAATTTTCATTTACCTGCTCTATTCCCTAATAAGTATTTCCAGTAGAGGTCTTCTGCAGCCAGTTTCTCAGAATACTCTGGTTTTCTGAAAGCCAATTTCTTTGCACATAGCTGGATCTTCCTTCTCTGGAGACATTCAAAACCCACCTGGACACATTCCTGTGTAACCTGCTCTGGGTGGCCCTGCCTTGGCAGGAGGGTTGGACTGGATGATCTGCAGAGGTCCCTTCCAACCTTAACAATTCCGTTATTCTGTTGTCAGTGACCTGAAACATGCTCACACAATAGTGGATTCCTCAGAGAAGCAAAGCAATTTGCTTGCAGACAGCTGCACAGCAGTTTGCCTTTCTTTCTAGGGCCCCTTGAGAAAATGCCAGGAGGGTTGTGTAGCCGAGGAAACTGCTGGACTAGAAAGCAGAACTGCAGGAAAGGACTCATCAGGCACAGAGCAGGATTTCCAGTCTATTATATTTGGCAGATCTCAAGATTCTCACTGACTATTTTGTTACATGAGCACATAAGCATACTTTTGCCCCATTGCATCCCCCTTATGCTGTGAAATAAACCTTTCAGAGCACTTTGATCAAGAGTTATGGCAGATACGAGCTGAAGGGTAAATTGTATAGACATGGGAAAGCAGCTGAGTACTGACAGGCAGGAAGGCATTTGTGTTAAGACAAGTGGCCTTTTGGCATGTAAGAGTTGGCCTCAGTGTCTGTGCTTGGGTACACATACCTGTGCACACCTGCCTTCTGAAAGCCCATTGTAGCCTTTGTGAATCTTGTCTTTTAGTGCCTTCATCTATTTTCTTAGGTAAGTATATTTTTACTCAAGAAGGATGCCTGCTTCCCAACAGGCCATCTTCAGCCTCGCTGCTGAAGCAGAAAACATGAGCCTACAGTTTGTGCACCTGCTATAGAAGCAGCAGAGGGCAGAGATACCACTGCTGTTAGGGGTCTCACAAAGCATTGGTCCTGCTAGTGGCTGTTGGTAAGGAGGCAAGTGAGGTGACTGAGATCCAGCCTGTTACCTGACAGTGTCATAAGCATTTGTGAAGCGCGGGTAAGGTAGGCTAGAAATACAGATTCTCTTTCCACGCAAATGCTGCTTAAGAGGCAGCAAAAAAGAAATGTTACATGAAATACATGCATGCTACTGAGGCAAGCATTTTCAATTTTTAATAAGTTTGCAAATAATGATTTATTCTAGGAGTCCCAAGCCATGAGCATCTAACTTACTAAATCTGAAAAGCAGGCAGTTCACAGGAGAAAGAAAAGCAGCACATTGTGCACCAGCTGTTTCATCTTGTGGTCATGTAAATGAGTAGCTTGACTGAACTCACGCTACTTCTAATCCCAAACTACACCTTTCTCAATGATGTCTTCCCCACGTTTCATTATGGGCCACAGTAATGCTGGGTTTCTCCAGTTTCTTGCATCTTTCCAGTTGATGTGGTCTAAGTTTCCTATTATGCTTCCCTGCATTTTCCACTCAGCTTTAACTGGTGGGTTCTGAAGAAACAGCAAACAATAAACTTGGCAGCACTTCAGTATGAACACCCTTTCAGTTTCGGTTCTTGGAACAATGCCAGCTTGCTGAAAAATTAAGTGAGAACAGTTTAAAAAGCTTTGTAATATTATGTTGATGTAATGTTACATTGCCTCCCTGCTCTTGTTCTGTGTAGCTGCTCCCAATAAACTTAGCCCTGAAGAACTTGCTTTGTCAAAGATGATGGTACTGTTTGAGTGGGACCAGGCAGGGGTCCAAGGGTTACTTTAGACTGTTCTGGCATCCAGCAACTGTCTCTGTTTCCTCACAGGGAGATCTGCAAAGAGCTAAGCTGGCAGAAAGGGTGGTGTGAAAAGGAGTTATGAGAAGCCCCATCTCCAACCACATGCTCCACCACTTGTCCCAGAAGCTGATTTAAACTCAGTGGTAGCTGGGTGTTTGCCCAAGCTGTGATGTTAGGATGCTTGTGCCCAGGTTGGCTGACCCTGTCCCCACAGATGGACTTCTCAGCTTGAACTTAACCTCTATGGGTTTGCCCAGTCAACACTGGGCTGTGGCTGATCCCAACCGCCATCACTGGTTCTGCTCTTTGCACCTTGCTTGGGTTCAGTAGTACTGTGCTGTGTTGGTAAGGACGCTGTCCTGCCTGTCCGGCTGTTCCCCATTGCTCCCAGTGTAGCCCTGTATCTTCCAGACAAGGTTACGTATATGCATGGCACTGAGAATATTTTGGAGGTATATGGGCTGGAAGACCCTCACCAAGTTGTATACAAGTGGTAAACAACCCCAAGCAGAAGGGACACCTCCATTGTCTTTTTTTTTAAATAGCAAGCTGCAGACACATCCCATAAAACTGAACCACTGCCCCTATTCCCGGTCTGTATCTTTACTCACCGTGACAATTTCACTGTAAAACTCTGGTTCCTTTTTGTGATAAGAATGCCTGAGGATATTTCTTATATCATGCATCACCCCCTGCAAAGCAAGCACAGCACAAAGCAGACTGTTAGCATGTGGTATAGCCAGCAGTGCAGTCCTTGAGCACTGGGAATCTTTGTTTCTCAGATTGTGCCAATCAGCAATGAAGAAGCCATTCATTTCAAGCTTTGGAGGAAGGTCCCATTAATGCAACACATGGCTGGAAAACGGTTTCTGCACTCATAGATGCGCTTCAGCCAGCTGGAAAATTCAGACATGTAGTGTGTGTATGTCTATTGTTGGACACAGAATCGTAAAATCTCAAGCTGGAAGGGACCCACAAGGATTGAGTCCAACTCCCAGCTCCCCGCAGGAATAGCTTACCTCTTAAAGAAAAATACCTGTTTTATCCATTGCTGCTCTCATACTTAGGGTTGCTGGAGCTCAGCTTTCTGTGCCCTCATCCCTCTCAGCTGTCACTGCTGATATATTTTGAGCAGTGTCTAGCAGAAGCTAAGTTCTAAATGAATGGTGTATGCAGAAGACCCTTTTATCCCACTGCCTAGATGCAGTTATACAGAAATATAAAATACCTGTTTGCTGTCAGTCATAATATCATCCAAAGATGTAATGTCAAAAGCTTCAGTTATTTTAGTTATTCTGTCCTGGATATATGTCTCACAGGCAACAAACAGCTTCTGCAGTGCAAAGACAACAGCTGATTACAGCAGCAGTCACAAGAAGTGTACAGAGAAGTGTAGTGTGGAAAGCATGTGCTGAAACCACATTTGCAGTAGAGTAAATTGTAGAGCCACTAACTGGTTGAAATACATCTTCAATACCTGGTAAATAAACTGTTTCATCAAACTCTTAGCATGTTGAAGCCCATTCTTCGGCATCTGTGGGTCCTTATCACCACAAACAATGCTAATAATACCTCATCTCAGTCTCATCCTTTAAAGTATACCATTTTGGTATTTTCCTTCAGATACCCCCACTATCAGAGCAAGTGGGTCAGACATCAGAATGAGGTCTCCCATCTAGTACTTAATGCATTACCCATAAGGAAACAACTGTATTTTCTCGTTTGTGCTTAACATGGGAGAGATCTGTGACTGAGATTTGAATATGCCCTTCTGAAAGTCAGGCAGAAGCAGGTCACTGTCAGTTTGCTTTCTATAGCATTACACAGGCCATGCTAGACTGAAAAATCAGAGACACAAGCTTTGTCCTCAACCCTGTCTGATACAAAAATACTAATACTCAGAGTCTGCTATACTGGCTACACCATATTGATCTGATAAGAGTCAGATTGAGAAAATGGACATAAGCATACCTTAATCATGATGCTGCCATCTTTATTTGTCAGGCTGGTAATGTTTTGCCTTAATTTTTCCCAGTCGTGTATCTTGAGCATCTTATACATGCCCAGCACAGCAGATAGACACGTGTCGTCATTCATGTTCTCAGACTGTTTGTGCCTGCCCATTGCTTTAGACAAGAGCTCTTCTTTTCTAGGGCAAGAAGGATACTAAAAAATTTATCTACAACAAGAGTAACAATGAGTAAGCATAATTATTTTACATCATATTAATGAACTTATTTTATGAATCCAGAGTTTTCTACAGTGTGCTTCACAACTGTATTATGTAGCTAGCAATCACCTTTTGTGTGGGAAACAGTACTTTCTTAGCTCAGTTTTGCATGATCACAGTGGAATGTGGTCAAAAGCGGCATTTTGACTCTGTCACTGTAGGCTGATATCTTTTATTAAGAATTCACCCTGGGAATATCTCCTTCCCTTTCCAGAACAACCCAAGCCATCTTCCAGTTGGAAAGAGGTGACAGCAGGTTGAAAATCTGGGGAGAAGGAGTCTAGGGCATCTGGCAAAGAGTCCCTAAGGACTGGATGAAGCAAGAAGTATGTGGCTTTTCAGTGTAGAAGCACATTCCATGAGAAATCTGAACAAATGCCTTACCTTTTCTCTAGCTTTGTGACCTCCTTTTTCAGCTCCTCGTTCTCTTTCACCAGGTCGTTTTGGGTGACCTCTCCAGAAAATGCTCTGAAACAGATTTCTTTTGTGAGATCTCTTTATTTGTGCTTGGACGCTGGGACAACTGTGAACTTGCTCTTACTGAATAGTCTGAATTCCAGAAAAACAGCTGTGGTGGGAAAGCACAGAGCACCCAGGAAAAACTGCAGGAGAGCTTAACAACCACCCCAGAAAGCTCCCACCAAGGATTAATGCTCAAATCAAGGGAGCATACATTTCTCTTACATCAGAAGAAAGAGAAATTGCATTGTGAGGATCAGAGATTGGAGGCTTGAAGGAAACACAGGTATTATCCACTTGTTACAACCTATTTTTGTCTTTCCTCTACTTGTTTTTTCCATCTTTAACATCAAAATGTTACCAAGAAACATCTCAAACCAGACAGTTCCATTCTCTTCAGTTCTTTTCTCCACTAATGTCTGGGTAACGTCAGTTCCTCTAGTGGGTGAAATTCTCCCATTCCCATTTCCAATGCCTGCTTTTAGGTGATACTATTAGAGCTTAGAAAAGTCCTCTCTACACGATGACTCTAGATTTATTGCAGACTTACACTGTAAAAGTGTGAGTGCTAGAAATATTTTGCTACTTGTCATTCACCAGAGATTTTTAGAGACTGTGCCTTCTGTATTATAGATCTCAGAACAAGTAGATGCAGCCCGAATATAAAGGAGACCACTTGTTCCATGTTTCTTTTTCCTCCTTTCAGAGTGAGCAATACCATCTTACATAAATATTCTGATCTTGTGAATTATCCAGTGAAGTTTCTGCTGTTAATGAAATAACCTTTATTACTGCACAGAGAAATATTGTGTTCAGAGCTTGTCTACGTTTTGAGGTGGTAGAAGTATTATGGATAGTGGAGGAAGATGACTGGCTGTAGCTGAAAGGACAGCACTGAGAAGAGGAAATTCAGCAAAACCAGTACTCACTCCTGATAGTTCCTGTGTTTCTGCTGGTAAGGATGAGAACTATCGCTAATCTTCTGTCTGCTGTAATTAACATGTGCAGTAAGCTGCTGTCGTGGTTTAAGCTGTAAATCAGCCACGCAGTTTGTTCACTCACTTCCCCCTCCTAAAAGAACTGTCATGGTTTAAGCCAT
>JAOEHX010049508.1:0-11466 GCA_025448015.1 Bolborhynchus lineola | reverse complement strand
CCAACCCCCCTGCCATGGTCAGGGACACCTCCCACTAAACCATGCCATCCAAGGCTCTGTCAAACCTGGCCTTGAAGTTATTAGTTATTTCAGGTAGCCTCTGGTTCAGACTATATAACTACCACTACAAAGTGCAGGTGTATTGTTCCAACAAATTATTTAAAGCCCCAACAGCTCTTAACAAACGTAACAGTGTGACTCAATGGCAGACGCATTTTTAATTTTCCCATTTCTGTTAAAGCAAATGCAACGTTAAAAGAAGCAGAGAATTAAATAGATGAGAGTAACATGAGGTAAAAAGGTGCCACTTAATGTACCAGTAATTAAAGTGATCTTTCCATTATTCTTGCTTTACCGGTATCGTTCTTTGCCCTTGGAGTTTCTGCAAAACCAAAGTTGATGCTTCCTTACAAAAGGCCTTGATTCAGAATGCACCCAGGCCTTAAAAAAAAAAAAGAATCACTGAAAGCATGGAAACCCCCAATACATCAAATCTGAGGATGAAAAAGGAAAAATGTACTTCTTACTTCTCTAAAAGTGGTGGTGAATAATCAAGTGATTATTCTTGTAGCTCCGCCCAAACTGGTAGCTCATACTGCATCCTGGCCCTCATTCACCAGGTCACAGATAGATTTATTGTTTCAAAAAGGCAGCCAGGAATTGTTTTTAAACATATGCACAGAAGTCCATATTTTTACTCCTAATTTAAGAAAAAAAAAGAAAAAAAAATGCAAAGAGATTTGTTTGAAAGTTACTATTAGACCAAAAATCTACTCGAAAACTGCTGCATAGCTCCCAACCAGCATGTACCTCTCCCACTCTGCCAACTTCTGGGTCAACAAAGGTTGTAATAAGAACATACGTTGCCTTTCAATAGTGGTGCTCAACATGGACAGGCATGTTCATGACCTTTATCTTCTGTTATGCACAATCAGTCATTTAGCAAGTCAAACTGCCCATCACATACAGGCTGAACTTTCCTTATTCCTCTGAAAGCCTTTTATTTTTCATACTCTCAATTTTTTTTTAATGCTGTTTTTTTTCCTACCACCTTAAGCAAAATTCAGTAACAAGCTACATCATTTTCTCCCTTTTTGTTACTATCAGGTTACAACCTAGGGAACATATAACTCCGTGGAGACTTAAGCAGGGTAGCCTAAGCAGGAAGGCACAGAAGAACCACAGCCGGTATGATAAACCCCTAGTTTCTCTCCCTAAATTCAAGAGCATTGTATTTGAGGGATAAGAAGAAAACTGAAAATCTGGTATGGAAAAAGGGTGCTCTGAAATGTTGAAACACATCCACCAAAAAACTCATGAACCATTACTGACCAATGAATTGAACCTATAGTCACTTACTTTCAGATCCATTACACAAACAACTATCAATACCCTCCCCTCCACCTTTCTGCAAACTTCTTCATATCAGCCTGAGTAAGAATATTCTTTCCCAAAGGCTGCAACTGTCCAAGACGTACAAAACCTCACCAAATGAAAAATAGCCAAACAAAATCCAAGCCCACCCCCAGCAACTATGTTCCTAGTTCTTCCAGGCTTTGATACCAGTTGAGTATGAAATAACAGTAACTCACAAACTGTGCTTGGCTCCACACACCTCCTGCTGTCAAAGTGGTAAATCAATTTGTTGTGTTTGCTTGGATGTTTGGGCTAGGAGACAAGAATTTTCTGTATGTCTAAAAGTTCCCCCGATTTAGCAATTTTCTTTAAGTGTAACATATTACCTTATTCTCTGTGTTACCACTAGTCAGTGCAACCTTACACCAACAGCTGGGAGAAAACAGTAAAAAGCAAGTATAAATTAAGCCTGTCCTGATGCTGGTGTTCAATGATTAACATTAACTGTAAGGTGGTCTTTTCATTTTTGCACCTCTTTACCAGGCAATTAAAATGCAGTAGCTCACCAAAGCCCCTTCCAGGAATAAAGAGTTGTATTGCCTTGCTGTCTTCAGAAAGTGGAACTGAGAAAATTAGGAAGACATTAGCGCATATGGTCAGATCACAGTCAAGAAGACTCCAGTCAAGAAGCTGACTGTGAAACCTGAGGTCATTCTTACCTCACTCTGGTGGAAGATCGGGTAGATCAGGTTTAGTGATCTATCTGTGGTTGCCTGTTTATGGAGACTTTCCATATCCATCCTTAAATAAATTTAGCAGAACTGCTGTTGTAGATGTCAGTCACAGAAAATGCACGGTCTCTTAGCTTACATCTTTACTGTGCTCAGCAGTCATGTCACAGAGCTCCTGCAATGCGCACAAGACAGCTCACGGTCATTCTGGTCCAGCCTCACAACCTGTTTCACCTTTCACAGCCTTTTCATGAGGAGTTGATGTTCAAACCACACTTTACAAGAGCACACTGGTGTAAAAGTTGTCCTGGCACCTGAATGAGCCCTTCCAACATACATGCTTCTCTCAACAAGTCTAGAAGGTTGTATGGTCTGCTACATTTAGGTGACCAAAGCAGAACTGACACAGATCTGCACTAGTGCATAAACTGCAGCTCAACACAAGGTAGTCCTGAGCAGGATAATATAACTGGCATCTACGCTTCCCCAGCAAGCAACTTCACTGATTTGTTCCAGAGCAAATTGAAGAGTGAATTACATTTGTGGCAGGGTTGATAAACTGTCAGCCTAGTGCAAAACACAAGCCCAATAAGCTAGCTATACCTAAAGACTTGTGGCACCTAAATTACATTATCAGAGTTCTGAACTGGCATCCTGCTTTCTTCTGCTGCCCTCTGACAATGACTTTCCCTGTGTTTTTCCCTCTTCCTTTATTCTGGCTAGGATTTCTCTATCTTTAGTTACATGGTGCTGCCTCTTCTCAACCTCAATCCTCCCTTTGAGGGCATTAGGGCCATACTGTGGCTGACAAGCAGTCAGGAAAGGCCACTCTATTTCATGGCCTCCAGTGAGACACCAACAGCACCATTGTCCTTGGATGCCAGCCAGGGGAGCAGTTCCTGGGATGCAGCTTAAAAAGCTGGGGTCTGTCCTACCCAACACTGCTGAGCTGACCTCAAGCTACCACACTGCATCCCAGCAAATGAGACACACTGTGTCTAAAGGAAACTGTCAGGATAGCTGATGGATGAGGCCCAGGGACACTGTCTACAGAGATAAACACAATCAAATGTGGCAGCACTTGGCATTTATGGAAGGGCAGATGCTATTCTTACCCATACTGTTTGGTTCCTCACACCCCAAATAGCCCACTGGGAGACTACTAGAGGAGTAAGGTGTCACTGAACAACAGCAACAGCATGTGGATTACTGCACATGCAGAATCCAAGTCCAACCAAGCATAAACAGATGCAAGGTCATTGCATAATGTTTACTGAAAGGGAGTAGTACCTCCATTTGCTGCATCTAGATTTGCCTCCTTTTATTCTAACTGCTTTGTAAGTACAACTATAGTTGCCCTCAGAATTTTCTCCTCCTAGAGAGCTACCCTAAGTTATTCTTGATTTAGACTGGCATAAACAAAATCAAGCATACTGTATTTGAAGACTGCTCCTAGGCAACTGCAAAGACACTCCCATTTTTCAGAGTTGCTCTGGACTTTCACTCTATACTACTGTGAAGGAAGTTATGCATTCTCAGTTAAAAATCTCATGGCAATCAGAGGAACTCATTATTTCAAATAGTTCAAATCAGGCCCCAATCTACATGAGTAAAAGCAGATGAAATATACTCAAGTAATCAAATAGCTATTTAGGTTATCTCTTGAATCAGCAAAATAGAAAACTCTGGAGGGAATAGATGATAAATATGCAAGAAACAAAATATGTAAGTTGGACTTGCTGTCTGTGTTTCAATGTGTCATATAACAAGTCTTCAATTAAAACCAAAAGAAAGAAATACAAGGGAGTCCTAGAAATAAAATATAAACTCAGTAGAGACTTCATAGCAACTGCAGACCACCTACTGGGGGTTTTAATGTTGTACATGCATATCAACCATGGCATATTTTACCGTAGTACTAGACTGCAGAGTGGACCCCAGGAAAGTAGGCATGAATGCTCTTTAAATTATCTTTTGTAGGGAGCAGGCTTGACTTACTATCTTTTGCAGGGTTTTGTAGGTTGCTGCCTACATATTTTTCTTGATAAAAAGCAAAAGTAAATGTTTACAGTCTTTAAATACAGAATGTTCAGGTATATAATGCTTAAACCATATCTGTGTCAGCAAAATTATTCAGCGCTCAAGTTTCGCTGCGTCCTCTCTGCTAACTCTTTACTAAAATTGGTGCCCTACAACAGACAAGCAAAAATCTAAATCCCTGTATTAAGGCATCATAAATCACAGTATGGCTTACTCAGATTACACTAGGATTCATACAGGGTTTTAAAAATCTGCATAGTCAGGATGAACAAGGTGACTGTTCCTAAGCTAATAACCATGGCATCTCTTTGAGGCAGTGCTTCTTCTGGCCTGTGTCTAGTCAGCTTCTTAAAAGCAGAAAATACATTCCTGTGTTCAACACTTAATACTGACAAAAGTAAAAAACAAAACCAGAGTCAAAACCTTTTCACCCAGGCTGTTATTTTGGCTTCCTAAGAAACCAGGATAACAAATAAAAAGTAAAGATCATGCTCCCTTAAAATAAGAAGATTCAGTACAGATGGAAACTTAGAAGAAAATAAACTTACAACGAAAGTACCCTGATTTTGTCTTTAAAATTTTGATTGTGTTTCTTGAATATTCAAGTGCAGCTGAGACTGAAATCAGTTTGGGCAGAGCAGTACAAAGCACATGTAAAACTTAGGGTACTTCTGCTTTATTGCTTTCATGATAAAAATTCTCCAAAAGTACTCTTGACCTACAATATGACATACTGCATTTATAGCAGTTTAATGCCCAAGATTAATCTCTTCTTTAGAAAACATCTGCTGAACTATTATTTCTTATAAAGGTTCAGCTCGATAAATAATACATCAATTAATTTGAAATTTAGCCTGAAGAATTAATTCCATCTCCAGCTATTATATTTTTTTTTTACTTAACCCTGCTCTATCTTTTTCAAAACAAGAATCGGTTAGCATGGCACTTGGCTGTAAAAATGGAAGAAGACATAGATAGGCTGCAATAACCCGATTTCATGGTTAGCAAGAGTGTGAAGAGGCTTAAGGAGCCTATGACTATAGTATACAGCACTTCTGAATTTAGACCAACATACTTATATTCCTATTTCAGCATCTACCCTGTAATACAAGACTATTTTCTTTGATGGGCAGAACTTAACACGTGAGCTTTTTACATTCACAGCTATGTAACATGCAATTATTTCCTAATATTTCTCCCACTGAAAAAGACTGCACTTAACAGAAGTAGTTTTTGATTATCAGTCTAGCCATTGATCCTGAGGCAGTGCGAATATTTCTTTCTCCTTCACAAGATCTTCCACCTTTCAAGCACTAAGTTCACTAAATGTGAAGAGAACTTCACATCAGAAGAGAAATAGGCTTTCTTTTCATCTGTCCATCCTCACAGGTTACTTCCTCATCACATGCTTTCTTAGATAGCTTATATACATAATAGTAACTGAATGAGGCAGGCAGGCAACCAGAGACTTGGAACTTCCATCTTTACGGGGACTATGTTGCCTTGCATGTTAAATCTGTAAGGACAGGAATTTAACAAATACTACCCAAGTAAAATATACAACTTTCAGCTATTTACTCAAGACAGACAATATGATTTATAGGATAGAAGGTCTGAGATGAAACTACTTCTCCAGCACCATCCTGGAAATACTGATAAGTATAGGTGAAAGAGAAATTCAACTTCTGCAGTAGGAATTGCTGGTTCAGACAGTAATGGATAGTCAAGAGATAGCTGAAAACATGTAGCTTCAAGACTGTTCGCTAAGGAGTTACCTATAAAGATGACTTAACCAACACTTAAGTACTGAGAGAAAATGTAACTGGTAAATTGTGGAACTGCTCCTTAATGGGGCAAAAGGCACAGTCTTGATGCAAACCAGATGACTGATGAGCAGCAGAATTTAAATCCCGTGAGAAGTGAGCTTACTAAATACATCTCAACATAAGGCATATGGGTGAGGAAGATGGGTAACAAGAGAGTGAAACCTGTGTTACAAAACAGATCACCTCTTACCCAAAGTCACAAAGACCTAAAGAAGACCTAAACCACAATCATAAACTGTCACAAACTCATGAAAAAGCATTTCCATAGCCAAAGCCCAATGAATTCATCAGATTATAACCCAAAGACCACCAGTTTTGTTACCACTATACTTACAGCAGCATTTTTCCCTAGAGAAAAAGGTCTTCAAGAAAAGAGTAAGCATACACTGTTGACACAGATAAAAAGAAAGCAAAGGCAGAATAATATGAATAGATAAAGTAGTAAGCCCCTGAACATGTTATTAATTCAATAAAGTATATTCCAATTTATTAAAGAATATAATTATACTTCTTTCTCTGGTCATCTATCAATCCACCTCCCCTTCATGGAGTTATAAAGAACAGCCCTTACCTCCTCCAATATCCTTCTTTCTAATATTACCTTATTATTTTAAAGGAAGTGGCAATTATTTAAGTTCACCAGCTGTTTCTTTTCAGGTGTATGTTATCTAGGCCCAAACAATCTGTTGCATCATTGCTAACAGTACCCATCTATCCATTATTCTCATACCCGGTCCTCATCAACTGTGACATTATTATTAAATACCATGTATAGTCTCTTTTTATCTTCTGGTAGGAGAAGCGCAAGGTGTTGCTGTCCTCAGCTTCTCTGCTATAGTTAGTTTGCTAGCTATTCTCTTCCCCATCCTGGATATCCCACACATGCTCTCACATA
Organism: Bolborhynchus lineola; assembly: GCA_025448015.1. NCBI lineage: Eukaryota > Metazoa > Chordata > Aves > Psittaciformes > Psittacidae > Bolborhynchus > Bolborhynchus lineola. Next base: position 4,618 of record JAOEHX010049508.1, on the reverse strand, counting down.
TAGCATATATAAAAACAGTATGCAAAACTCGGCACTGTGCACAGGTCAGACTGGCAGAGATAACCATGTATTTTGCTTGCTTAGATTCCCCCGTCACCTCCAATCTGAAATACAGAGAAAAAAGACAATATGAAGGCAAGATCTTTGAGTGCTCCCTCCTGACCACACCTGAGGCATTTGTTTGGTCCTTCCTGCAGCTGTGGATCCCTTCATTGCTGTGCTGCAATTACAGTGCCTTTTGAGGTTCACCATTCTTCTCCTGCCATCTTAAAAGACGCAGAACAAGACAGTACATCAGTCAGATCCTGCAAAGACTCATCAGTTTCAGAGTGTATGTCTGAAGACAAAAGTATGCCTGGTACTGCATGCCTAGCCACAGCACTAGCTCCCTTCCATACCACTGCCTTTTGTCAGGTGCCAGAACGCATAGCTAAATCAAAACCTGCTCTTGCAAACTGTAGTAATCTGCTGGTATCTCATCCCATTTCCTAGACATGTTACTGATCCTGTTTGATGCTGTTTTTAAACACAGCCCGTGTTTCAGGTAACAGTTCTGGAGTTTACAAAAGCTCAATTAACTGAAACCAGCAGGGGCCTGTGCAGCCAAAGTGCAAGCTATAAGGAGTGGGGCTGAAATGGGGGCCAGCCACTTCTATTTCATTTAGGAGGTAGGCTGTGTTAATTTGTAATCTAAGTGAAATCTAGTGGGCATCAGTTAAGCCATTACCAAAAAAACCAAGAAGCCAGAGGAAAGAAAGGGCGAGCTCGAACATAACTAGGTCCCACTTTCTAAGCCCATCACCCTCGAGATCCACAGGGCACAGAGAAGGGCCGGAGCATCCAACCCCACTGCCCGGGGTGCCCCCGTGGCCGGTCGCCAGTCGCCGCCCGCCCGGGCAAGAGGAAGCGGCGGCAGGGCCCGCGGCGCCACTCACCTTGCCGCAGCCCGGTGGTCCCCAGAGGATGAGGGAGGGGATTTCGTGTGACTCCAGCAGGCTCCGCAGCAGGGTCTGCGCTCCCAGCACCCTCTCCTGCCCCACGTAATCCCCCAGCGCGCTCGGCCGCAGCCGCTCGGCCAGAGGCTTCTCCTCCAGCTTCTGCGCCAGGCTTCTGCGCGGCGCCGGCCCGCTGCCCGCCGAGCCTCCATCCTCCGGCTTCACTGCGGCGGCCTCCTCCCGCCCCGCCCAGCTCTTCCTGCTAGGCGCTCCGGGGCTCTGCCCGCCGCCGCGGCCCTTGTGAAAGAAGGACGAGATGGTGGCCTGGCAGGCCTCCTCCGGCTCCCCCTCCACCTGGCTGCCCGAAGGAGCAGCAGTAAAGCGTTGCCGCTTGCAGGTTGTCGACGGGCCCGGCTCCACCTCATCCTCCCCGCCCTGCAAGCACGAGTCCAGGTGCGAGTTAATGTGCGCGCCGGGCAGCTCCCGCAGGCACACAGGGCACCGCACCAACTGCTCATCCTCGGCAACCTCCATCGGGAGCCGATGCGCCGCAGGGCCGGAGCAGGAAGCGAGGCCACCGGCCCTCAGCTCCCGTAGCCCTTCGGGAGCTGTAGTCCGCCCGGCCCCGCTCCCGCCCCTAGCCGCGTGGAGAGGCGGGTGCGGCTTTCCCTCTCCGCAGGTTTCGAGGGGAGGAAGCGGACAGTGTCCCCACCGGCATGGCGTTCTGAGGGGAGAGCACCCTCTGCACCTCTATTCCCAAGGCGGTCTATGCCCGTTCCTCAGAGGCAGATGCCTGTTAGCCCATATGAAGCCCATGCTACTGGCTTTTCACCTTGACATAAGACGTTGAAAACTCTCTTTGGGATGTTCGCTGTCCCTGTGGTCTGTGATCCTAGGGCAGTGGAGGTTATCACTGCAGCTTTCTGGTGTCTACGTTTCCAGGCAGTGTGGTGCCTCAGTGGGGTTGTGCAGGCAAGCCTGGAGAAAGGGTGGGAGAAGAGAGTGGCCACATTGGCCCGGTTCAAATGGCCTGAAGTGTGGTCGAGCTACTTCAGGGTCACACTGATCTATATTACTAAGGTCTGTGTATTTATGGGTATACCTAGTCATTTGTTCATGGAAATATGTGAAAACTTCATCCTCAGTTGAAGACCTACCAAAATATTGTTATGTTTTAATAAAGAAAATGCATCTCTTGTATTACACAGGATGCAGAGCAGGTTGTATTTGAAAGAAAAGCATAGTAAGTGGTACCATTTGCATCTTTATTTACTACCTGAACATGACCCACGGGCAATTCTTTCCACATTACAACTTGTTTTCTTTCTTAAACTGTATATTTAGTTTTAATTATATACTGTGACATCATTGTTTCCAGCTTGTAAAATTCAGGTCAGACTAATGTCAAGATGTATTAGGAGGTAAACAAGTCTGGCTACTGGCTAACGGCGCTTGTCCCCAGGCTTGAATTTTGAAAATGGCTGTTTTGCAAATGGCCAATGGGTCAGAAAGAGTTTTTTATTTGAAGTGAAGATGGAGTCCAGAGGACCAAGCTTTGTGTGAATAGCTTTACAGCCTGTCATGTAAACGTAGTTCTTGCTGTGAAGGGGTTATGATCTAAAAACAGATGATGAAAGAAAAAGGGGTTATATGTAGGTTCTTATTTTTGGCTTATAACTATTTGCCTGCCTATTTTCATTTATGACCAGTTTTATAAGCATTTACTGCATTGTTTATTTTTTTATTGTGCAAATCTTGTTACTTTTTATTGTGCAAAAATATGTATTTTTCCTGCTCTTGGGTAGCAAAAGCAGTAGGACTGTAGGTATATACCCCTTGTGCATACAGCTGGGTAAGTTTCTGTGTTTTTATGATGCATCTCTGGTTTCTGAGCACGTAAGTGAAGATGTACTTCATGAAGCAAGCTATTTTGCTTAAAGAGAGACTGGCTTGCTGAAGATGGCCCAGAAGAAAGCATGTTCCAAGCCAAAGCTGGGGAACCTAAATGATGGGGGAAGGTTTTCACCCACCTTTAGGGGAAACAGAGCTCAACACCCATTTGAACTTTTTTTACCCTTTTTCCTTTTAATAAGGTAGAAAGCCATAGCTTCGCATTACTCAGTGGCACATGACCAGAGCAGGTTTGCTTCTCTGCAACTGTGGAGGAGGCACTTGCAAACAGATGTTGTTGTGTGTACCTCAGAAAGTTTCTGTTGTTCAGCTTACTGTTTCAGGGATATATTAAGGTAATGATGGGGGAAAGAGCAGTCATGTTTGGACTCAGTCCTTGTCTCTGCTTGGTAACAGAGCCCAGTAATACCTTTAGGCTTTCCATCCCACTAATATTTTCCCAGATAACTGACCTATTGGTCAGCCTGAAGGAACAACATGTCCTTTCAATAGGACATGTCATTCTCCTTAGACGGATGGCTGCATTTGGTGATCATAACATAGAGGATGAAGTGCTCTTTGAAGAGTTATGGAAAGCCTGAATCAACTTTCCTTGATTGCGGTCATGCCAGGCCAGAAGTAGCTTTCAGAGCCAGGTTGCTCTAAAACCCTAATGAGATTTGGGTAGCTGGAGTTACGGAGGCAGCGGGCAGGCATCTGGAAACATCACCTGTTTTTTCTGACAGCTTTGGAGTCACCCCTTGGTGTGGAGTAGGTCAAAAGATCTGTAGAATAATGTCTGAAAATTTAGGCTGAGCTCTTGCGGTACATCACCTGCAATTGTCAGTACATTTAGGAAAACTCAAGAACCTGCTCTGAGAAACGGGAAGAAAATCTTGTAAAGTGTCTTTTCACCTGAAGGGGGTGGGAAGGGATCTCAGAGCATGAAAGCTGGTGATGGAAGATGGAAGCAGCAAACCTTGCATTTTTAAATACCAGGTGCGTGACTTATCTACATGATGAATGTCTTCCATCCCATGCTGGTGTTGCTGCATTTCATATTAAAAGCATGCTCTAGGGCTGAAATAACATGGTATCAGGAATCCTTCTGGAAGGCTCATTTGCAAGCTGCAGGGTTGCACTGTCTTTTGCTGTCCATCATCTATAAACATTACCACTAGCAAGACACCTCCTGTATTACATGTGAAGGCATGTGGGAAGAGTTTGGAGGGCTAACTATGGGCAGTGTAGTTAACTGATGTAGGTATACATCTAATCTGTTACATGTGCACACAGATGTGGGGTCAAAACACAGGAGCATTTTCTGTTGGAAGGTGTTCAGGTAAAAATAACTGATTTAATTTGGTCTCTGGTTGTAGACTGAAAGCTATTTCTCTGTGCTGCTAAATATTGTAAGGCTGTATATGCATTCTGAATTACACCATATAGTTTATGGTATTTATGCAAGTTAAAATTAAAAACAAGAGCTGTGTAATGAGATTGACCAGATTCAGCTTTATACAGCTAAAGCATTAGCACCATTCGTTTGTAGCTGGGTTTCCAGTACTGTGAAGGAGGGGTTGCAGTAACAACAAAAATATTTTTGTCCTCTATTTCCTGGGTGTCATGGTTTAAGCTGTAACTCATGCAGTTTGCTCATTCACTTCCCCCTCTTTCCTCCCCCCGCTCCCATTATTATAATAATAATAATTATTATTATTATTAGCATAATTATTATTATTGCTACCAGCAATAATAATAATGACAAGGGAAATACAAGGGAAGAGAATACA
>JAOEHX010049505.1:0-26939 GCA_025448015.1 Bolborhynchus lineola | reverse complement strand
GTGGCTGTCTTCCGGTGGGGAAAGACCACTCTTTGTGTTGGCGGGAAGGGGAGAGGGGCGGCCATGATGGGTGAGGGGACGTTGTGAGCGGAGGTCGTGAGGGAAGAGGAGGGGCGGCCATGAGGGAAGATGATGAGGGGAGGTGGGGGTAGCCATGAGCGGTGAGAGGAGATCAGGAGCGGAGGTCGTGAAGGAAGCGGAAGAGCGGCCATGAGAGGTAAGAGAAGATCGTGAGGGAAGGAGAGGGACGGCCATTAGCGGTGAGGGGAAATCGTGTGCGGAGATCAGAGGGGGGCGGCCATGAGGGGTGAGAGGAGATCATGAGGGGAGATCATGAGGGAAGGAGAAGGGTGGCCATAAGGGAAGATGATGAGGGGAGATGGGGGTAGTCATGAGGGGTGACCATAACAGGTGAGAGGAGATTAGGAATGGAGATTGTGAGGGAAGCGGAAGAGCGGCTATGAGAGGTAAGAGGACACGATGAGGGAAGATTGCAAAGGAAGGAGGAGGGTGGCCATTAGTTGTGAGAGGAGATACTGAGGGAAGATCATGAGGAAAGAGGAGGGGCGGCCATGAGGGAAGATGATGAGAGAGAATGACGGTAGCCATGAGGGGTGAGGGGCGGCCATGACGGGTAGGGGCAGTTGTGAGGGGAGATCGTGAGGGAAGGAGAGGAGCAGCCATGAGGGGTGAGAGGAGATCATGAGGGGAGATCATGAGGGAAGGAGAGGAGCGGCCATGAGGAAAGATGATGAGGGGAGATGGGGGTAGGTGTGAGGGGTGGCCATGAGGGTGAGAGGAGATCAGGAGCAGACGTCGTGAGAGATGCTGAAGAGCGGCCATGAGGGGTGAGAGGAGACAATGAGGGGAGATTGTGAGGGAAGGAGAGGGGCAGCCATGAGAGGTGAAGGGGATCATGAGGGAAGATGGTGAGGGGAGATGGGGGTAGCCATGAGGGGTGGCCATGAGGGGTAGGGGCAGTTGTGAGGGGTGATCATGAGGGAAGGAGAGGGGTGGCCATAGTGGTGAGAAGAGGTCATGAGGGGAAGATCATGAGAGGGGAGAGGCGGCCATGAGGGAAGATGATAAGGGTAGCCATGAGGGCTGAGGGGTGGCCATGAGGGATAGGGGCAGTTGTGAGGGGAGATCACAAGGACAGAGCAGGGGCGGCCATGGTATGTGAGGAGTGACCATCGACAGAGATCTTCAGAGGAGATGAGGGGTGGCCATGAGGGGTAGTGGCGGCAGCTGTGGAGTGTGGGCCACTATGGGGGAGAGATGAGGAGTGGCTGTGACTGGAGGTCATGAGGGGCCGCCATGAGGGGAGATCAGTTTGCCCTGAGTGGCGTGGGTTAGTGGTGGGCTTGGGCAGTGTTGGGGTAACAGTTGGACTCAGTGATCTCAGAGGTCTTTTCCAGCCTGGTTGATTCCATGACTCTATGTTTCTGTCATGCTCCTAGGTGCCTTGCTGGCTGATGGTCACAGTCAGGGGTGACCCAAAACATCTCTCAGGACAGGGGGTGCTATGTGTGTGCTTGTTCTGGGCTTACCCAGTCCTTCTCCTCCTGCAATGGGATGTTCCTTTCCTACTTAACTTCGTGTTTTCTTCACACTGTCTCATGTGTCACTTCCTTGGTGAATTAGGAGCTCACCATCAGTGATCTTTGCAGCACCCAAGTCCAGTCCTGACTTTGTCACTGCTTCCAACTGAGCTGTTGGGAAACAAACACTTGCATAAGGAAGCAGCAAGACAGGAATCAGTCCTTTACTGAGAGGCTGTGATGCTGATAGCATTAGGAGAATGCTAATCCTGTTTAATTCCTCAAGCACTAAAATGCTTGGGGAGCCATCAGGTTGCTCATGGAGTACTTGGGCTCGTGCCTCTCCCCATTTTCCCAATACTCTTTATTTTGCAGACCGACACTGAAGCCAGGATTACCTGCACATCTGCCTGATTGTCAACATGTGTGGCACTTGTTGTGAGGACCAGCAGTGGATTTGCCCTACAAGCTTCAATCCAGGTAATGGTAGATGTCCCATAGTGCGCTTGGCAATCCATGTGAAGGCTTCTGAGAAGGTGGGGATGATGGACACAACGCCTCTAAGGGCATTGCTTGTTCTCTGTGCAGAAAACCAGTGCTAGAAGGGGAAGCTTAAAACATAATGGTTGGACTTGATGATCTTAAAGGTCTTTTCCAATCTAGTTGATTCTATGATAGGTCTTAACTCTTTCAAGGAAGTCATGCTCCTGGAAGTGGTCTAGGATGTTCATTGCAAATTAAATCAGGGGGAGGTTAAGTTGGAAGAAACAGAGCCTAAGAAAGAAATGGAGATTTCTTGTTGGACTCCAGAGACCAAACTGTTTTAGGGCATTAGCTATCTGTGAGACTTGGAATTGAAGGAGGAGACCACCAGGAAAACCGCAGAGCCTGGCAGGATCCCAGGGATTACAGCCCATGATTAATGAAGACTTAAAAAGAATCTTATGTGCTTTTGGAGACAATCTTTCTGAGCAGTGGGGAGGTGCTGCTGCTGGCTGAGCCCCTTGATCTGGAATGAATAACGGATTAAAAACAGCCTTCCAAACTGAAGGCTGTTGATTTAAATGGGGGGAAAAAGTCCGTAATCTCATCATAAAGGGAAGAATGTGGGCCAGAAACATTGAAACCTGGAAACATTGAAACCTTCTGTCCATGTCAAGCATATAAATTGAAATTAGCTTCCAGGGATGGTGAATCTACTACTGCCCTGGGCAGCCTGTTCTACTAAAAGGATTCACAGGTCCTGATGGTGAATTTTCTGGAACAGGCAGTATCAAAAGATAGCCCAGGCCCCACAGCATCCTTTCTAGCAGAATGAACGTGACTTAGATAAGCTTATTACATTGGGAGACTGTCACAGGAACAGCATTTGAAACCTGCCTCTTTCAAAGGTTTGGAGCAGCGCGTTTGTAGCTCTGCAGTGTGTTCAGAACCAGAACACAACCTTTTGTCCAAAATCTTATATGCCAAAGCTTGCAAATACTTTTAATGAAGTGTGGGTGTCTATGGGAATACCAGAAGTGAATCATAGAATCATTGAATGGTTTGAGTTGGAAAGGACCTTAAGATCATCCTGTTCCAACCCCCTGACATGGGCAGGGACATGTCACACTAGACCATGTCACCCAAGGCTCTGTCCAGCCTGGCCTTGAAATTTCCTGCCAGGGATGGGACATTTAGTTGTGGGTGCTTGTTGCTGTTTGACCATGGTTTAAAGAGTATCACACATGCAGTTATTTCACAGAAAGAGAATGGAACAAGAACCTGAAGCTTGAAAGGTTAGGTCTTGGTTTTCTGTCCAAATTACATGACTGAATCCTTTTATAAATGGCTATTCATTATGACTATTTGAATATATAATGAAATATTCTATAAGGAATATATAATTAAATCACTGTTTTGTTGCTATCTGTTGTACAATAAGCCGATGTTCTGACACTTCTGAATATCTTGTCTCTGGCTGAAACAACTCTGCAAGAAGTTGCAAATAATCCAATTTCCCTAAAAATCCTATTTTTAGGAGAACTTACTATTTACTGAAACTTTTGTGCGGTCCCGCTGTGAGCAAAAGCACAGATGCTCAGCATGATGCTCATGCCTGTCATCCATTGACATTTGCAGTGTTGGCTCTGCTAAGGAAGAGCAACTTAGAGCAGAGGGCTGGAGTTCCACAGGGACATGCTGGTAGGCTCGAAACTGCCAGGGATTGAATGTGAATGCTGCTGGGGGGACTCCATCTGGTTTGTATTCATACCCATGCTCTGGTGATACTGAAGGACTCTGGTCTTCAAAAGTCAATGCACCGAAAAGCCTGGCTTGTAGGAGTGGAGTGTGATCTCTGCAATGTGCACCTCTGAGCCATCTGAGAAATTGCAAGACTCATGTCTGGGTTTTAAAACTATCTCTGTGTCTGAGGTACTTGGTGCTAGGGCTATTAATTTAAGGATAAGGCATCTGTGACACCTGGAGTTAAGTGGTCTTGCATCCAACTCTGAGAACTCTTATATCTGCCGCCTTTTATGCAGCCCCAGTATGTGGGGTGGTGGAAGGATGTAGGCTTGTTTTACTTAGGAGCTGTCAGAGCCAAGTACTGATTTGGCACAAGGGGGTTTCTTGTGCTTGTACCTCTCTTTCTAGAGAGAAGGAGAAACAGCAGAGACCTGTGTTTGCATGGAATTGCTCCTTTTCAGTTCCCAGCTAAAGGGAGGCATGAAGATGAAGGCTTTCCTTTCCCATATGTGTGATTTGCCAGGACGGGAAGTTTACTCTTTAGCAGTCCGTGACACATGACAGAGCTCAGTAAAGGCTAAGCTGAAAGTCTTGTAAGCACTTTGTCTTATCCTTCTTTAAGTGTCTTACCTCTTACCTGCTGTCCCTGTGACTTCAGAGTATGTGGCTGCTGTGCTACTGCTGTACTAAAAACAAACCTCCCAAGCCTCTAATATGTTAGTAAAATATTGTATCTGCTCATGACAGAGGTGGTAAATGATGCTTTGAGTGGCTGAGCCTAGCAGGAACCAAAATTCTTTGCCACTTTTCCTTGCACTAATCCCATTTAACATAACCTCAAGACATGCTGTTGCATGAAGATACAGTGAACAAATGCTTTGCAGTTGTTAGGGACCTGTAGTTGCTTGCTATTGTGGAGTGCTGCCTAGTTTGAAGTTACTTGCTCATCTTGAATGCACTTTTAGAGTAGAATTAAAAAAGTCAGCCACCATCTGGTTCCAAGACACTGAATTCAGCAAAAACAACAATAAAAGTCTGGCTCCTCTCTTCTCTCCCCCTTCCTTCTCTTCACTGATCAGGGACAGCCAGTTCAAATGTGCAAGTAAAATGCAAGCTGCAAACATAAAAGGCAGGGAGACAAGGCAGCTCTGAAACTAGGTTAGAGATGAAACGAGCCTGAAATTTGGCAGCTGGAGGCAAGGCTGGGTGGCCCTAGGGAAATGGCTCAAGATGATTGATGAAATAAATGATTAATGAAATGGTGCGATTAGCCTATCACAGGATTGCATTACTGTTTGGATCTCAAAGACACAAACTGAGAGGAGCCATGTGGGAGTGAATGATGTAGAGGAGAGAGTGCAAGAGCATCTCCCAGAAGACAACAAGTAGGTCCCTCACGTCAACCTCACATTGGCTTTGTTGCACACTGCAGGGTCTCCTCACTACTACCCTGTTCTGAGGGTTGACTCATCATTTGGTATTGGGATTTGCCATCTGTACAGCTATCCCTTTTCTGTTTAGGCAGCTCAAAAAGACAGTGTTTCATTTTACGTGTTGGTATTTAGACTTAGCTTTGCTGTCATCCACTGAACCCCTGGGCAGAGCAGGTTTTGTGGTGTATCAGGAATACTGGGTCTGCTGGGCTTCCAGTGGCTTCCTGTATAGGAGCAGAAGCAACCTTGGAGGTTCAGAGCTCATTCTGCTTTTTTCCTGGCAGATACTTCTTTCAGGCAAGCGGAATGTTGGTGTGAGTTATTCAGATCACAACTAATTTGTCATGCTGATAGTTGTGTCAGTGTAGTCTAAATAGGAGAGAGATCTATGTTTACACCCCCCACCAACTTTTTGGAGAGGGAAGAGTGGCTGTGGGAACTCGTTGCATCTGTTGTTAGATAATAGATGCAGACTTTCAATGACATAACTATGCCCACAAAGTTTGGGGGGGGGGTTGCCAGTTAAAAACACAAATTCATCACTGTTGCTCAGGTCCAAATGTTTGCAGTGTAAATACTGCCAATGAAACTCCTATTCATGAGGAGTTAGCTTGAAAAACCAGTCTCTTTGGGCCTATCAAATGACTTTTTTATTTCCAGAAGCATAGATACATGCATTGCATTCCCATATAACCAGCGTGGTTATTTAATGCAGACTGGTGGGGATGGCTGGAGACTAAATGTGTGTGTGCATGTACACCCATACACATGTGAGATCCCACTTGCAGCACTCTGTGCAGTTTTGATCTCCTCAGCATAAGAAGGACATGGAGCTGTTGGAGCAAGTCCAGAGGAGGCTGTGAGGATGAGCAGGGCCTGGAGCACCTCCCATAGGGAGACAGGCTGAGAAAATTGAGGCTCCTCAGCCTGGAAAAGAGAAGCTGCATAGAGACCTGAGAGCAGCTCCATGCTGGTAAAAATAAGCTGCTTCTGGTTCAGCCAGGCTAGTGTATCTGAAGCTAACTCTAGTCTGTGGTCCTCCCACTTCTTTCCTGGCAGCTACTACAGCACTAGCAGCTGCTCATGGGCCTTTGCTGTACGAGCTGTTTCTCCAGTCCAGGCAGCTGAGATCTTGTTCCAGAACAGAGAAATCTGGGCCTAATTCATCATCTGTGTTAAATGCCCCCACGTCACGTCATACTGAGTTAAGATGGATGGCTCATTGAACAAAACCTCCATGTCTCTGGAACTTGACAGTGCTTCAGCTGCATATCTGGTAAAAGATCCTGTTCACCCTTCTCCTGGATTTGTTTTCCCTAATAAGCCATCAGCATAATAAGAGGCAACAGGGACAAGAGGAAGCAGAGTACTATATGCTTCTACCTATCATGGCCAGGTAGTCAGGGGCTTGGGGAAGAAGTTCTCCTTTCAGATCAGCTTACAAAGCAGCAGGCACATTTGCTCAGGAAATGTGTTTTAAGAGTACAGTCTGTAATATGATGGATGTAGACCTCATTTTCTGTTTCGAAGGAGTTTTTTGGCTATGCCAGTCAGAACTGGCTGATGTTCCTTTCCTGAAAGATTTGTGAGCATGTTGAGTAACCACCGTGCCCTGATTTAAACTGGGCATAAGTGATAAAAGATGCACACTCCAAGTATCTGCTATTGCACAAAGGCTTCCAAAGCATATTAGATAGCAGGGAAAAAAGTATTTGTAATGAAATCTTGATGGTGTCTGGGTGAGACAGTGAGTTCTTAGTTTGACAGTATTGGTATTGCTGAAATAATGGAGAGGAGGAGACCAGGAAAGCACTGCAGGCAGGAGGAACTGTGAGTTCTCATACCTGAACTGCAAAAGAAGCTGCACTCCAAATGACAATGCATGATCTGTGTCACAGGGCTCAAGATGCTTTCTGCCTGCCAAGAAATGAGAAGAAAGGACTTTTGTTGTGGAAAGGATGTTGAGCTCCTGTTCATGCAGATTTTCTTATCTGTAACTGGCCTGAGATCACCTTTGTAAGCTAATCTGAGAGGAGAACTTCCCCAAACCCCTGACTACCTGGCGAAGGTGTTTAGAAGTATTTAGCACTTTGTTTCCCCTTGTCCCTGTTATCTCTTCTTACACTGCACTGTATCTAGCCTTATCTCAGTTGTTCTGAAATTCACAGTAAGCATCTTTATTTGGCCTATTGATGTGAATGTGTAGATACTTTTCTTACTGTAAGGCAAACCCCTTAAACTCTTCTAGTTCCTGGTTCCTGTCTAGAAACCGCAGGTTTCCAGTCAGAAAAACACCATGGATAGAGACCATTTGCAGTCATGGTTTCTGTCCCTTTTCCCACATTTAAACACAAGTCTTTCTGGAAGCTCTTTCAAACCCAGTTCTTCTATTTTTGGAGACACTTTAGTTTCCTCTTGACCTCAAAACATCTGACTGAGCTAATATCAGATTCAATACTCTTCAATTTTACTTGTTTGGGTTTTTTTTTTTGCCATGAGGAATCTTGACACTTCCACTTTGCACCAGCTGTGGGAGGAGATGTCTTTGGGTTTCTGTAGGAAAATGCTCCCTGCTTGTGTGTGAGGAGGGTGGTCACAGCTGCTGTGCACAGGCAGTGCTCCTGAGGGCTCCTGCAGTTCAGAGAGTAAGGGCAGAGTGAGAAAAGGGAAGTGAAGCCATGAAGCCAGCAGCTGGAGGAATGTGGAGAATGAAAACAGACTAATACCCTTTAGCTACACCACACATCCAACTCAGAAGTGGAATCCAAGGAGCTAATGAGATGCTGGAGTTAATGCAGCATGCAAGAAGGGCACTGATCAGAGCAGCTTACTGAGCAGGGATGGGAAGCAGCTGAGAATTGAAGTGATCATTTCAGAAACAGCTCCCATCTTATCTTCTGATCATGCTTGCAAAGCCTTTACTCAATTAGAGATGCTTGAAGTATTTCTCCTATCTTTCATGTGTGTGTTTGGTGCTGTTCATGTTCTCTGGTTCTAAATTATTCAGGCTGAACGAAATAGTAGCTTGTTGAATAAGAAGCATGTTAGGGAGACCTGTGCTTGCAAAGCAGGAGAGAGCTGGTGAGAGCTGGAGAGCTCTTTAAAATGGCTTTAATCCTAATCCTGATGCAAAGACATGGGGCAAAAATGTGACAGTCCAAGGCTATCCACATCCTTTTCCCATTTGGTCCCCTGAGCAATCAATGCCCTTCCATAGCAGCAATGACTGCTAATGCAGTGTTGCCACTCCTGCACATTCAGAAGGGGCTCCTGTTTCATTACCCCGATGACTTAAGTCATTACCTCATGACTTAAGCAGACAGTAAAATTGGACCCATGGCTCAGAAACTTGAGAAGTAAATGAGCCTCAATGTATGCATTTGACTTTTTCTGCCTTCATCAGGGTTAAAAGCTCAACATTCCCTGCATGGAAGTGGAAATTTTGGTGATTGAGTCAGAAGTGGAGAAGAACCCCTCTCTCTTTCCTTCATCCTTCCTGATCCATCAGTGACAGATTGTGATTGTAACAACATGAATACTGGCATCTACTACTGCATTGCCTGCACATATATTCCAATATTTAGTTTTTTATCAGGCTGAGATGAGAAAGGGTTTGCTGTGCTCACAGGAGGGGCTGGGTTATGTGTAGGGTGTCTCGACCTTCAGCAAGAGAGGCTGACTTTGTTTTGGTGTGGATTGTGGCTTTGGAGATGCTGTAGAAGTCTGTGTTTGGAAAACTGCCACTTACCACCTCGGCGAGAGTCAGTGGCAGGTGGCACTAAGCATCAGTTCATGGTCTCCAACTGCACAGTAACACCTTCTCTTATTTCTGCCCTTTTCACACTCAATGTGTGCAGCAATGGATGGTCTTGGCTCTGAGCAGTATAGCCCTCAGAAGCTTCCTGAAGTATTTAGTATTTCTGAAAGTCTTTGTAGCATTAATAGTCCATTTTAGTAGCAGTATGTCTTGGACTTTTGGGGGTGGATGATAGAGGCTCCTGTAAATGGTGTGACTTTGAGTAAGCAGCTGGGACAGAGACAGGCACAATGCAAAAATACTGCCAGAGCTATCAAGTGTACAGTTTGCCCGTCTTTAGCAACCTTCAGGATTATTTTTCTGCCCTGAGAGAAATGTTTATCATGTAGAATGAATCAGTTTTGTCCTTATAAACACAAGCAAACCCACAACATGGGAGTCATTGCTCTTTGCCTTCAGCAGTATGCTGGTAACCCCAACAGAAGTGGCTGTCGAGTAGAGCAAAACATTACTTGAAGCTACCAGTCCCTCTATACACTTCAATTATGCTGGGAAGTAGGGGAAGGTACCCCTAGCCAGGGTTTCCCATCCTGTAGGAGCCTGTAAAGTGCTGAGATCATATGGTGAGTGACCATGCATACATAAGCTTCTGGCAATTCCTGTTTCACAGTTTAATTAACCTGATTTCCAGAAGTGTTTTTACCACCCAGTTATGTACCAGCTAAAATTTAACTCTGCAACACCAAGCTTGGTTCCCTATATATAAACCATGAAGTGCTGGGGCTTTGGAAGGCAAACAATAATGTTGTTGTGGCAAGAGATGCTGACTCCATGGACAAACCCAGCACCATCCTTTGTGACATTCCAGGCTCATGTCTGACTGTGAAGAATGAGTCAAGCCAGGTTCTTACAAGCTGTACTACCTGTCATTACTCTGATCTGGAAACGGTGTTGAAGAGTGACTGTCAAATACCCTGTTACAATTCCAGTCCCAATTGCACTTCAGCTTTCTGAAAGCAAAGCACTTTGTGTCACATGTAAACTCTCTATTTTGAGTTATGTGTCTGCATGCTGATTTTCAAGGAAGTCACAGAAAAGTGGCAATAAAAAAGCTACCTTTAGGTTTCTACACTTCGAACTTGAGTGGGATCTCAAAACTCAGTCAGCTTTGCTGCCTGTCGCTTTTCAGCCAAGGCGATAAAATGCACTCGGAGAGGGATTTCAGAAGCTTTCTTTGGAGCAGGAATTGTGGGAAGTTGGTTTCTGCAGGATTCAAGGCTGAGCAGCCTGCAAGGAGTCTTGAAATTACCTTTGACATGCTGGGGTTCTTTCTGCATGGAAGGTTGTAAAAGCTGCCCAAGATATCAGTTTTCCCAAGAAAAACAGGCAGGAGACTGTATGCTCTTGTTACCTCATGTAGGCTGTGATAAATGCCAATGGGAGTTGCATGCTTGAAGTACATGCTGAAGTACTTCTGAAGAGCATGAAACAAAGTCAGTTTACGGTCCAGAATGCTTCTTTCCTGACTAGGAAAAGCACTTCCTGACTAGAAACCTCTGGACTCCCTGCGTAACTCCAGTCTCCCACAGTTTTCAACAGGTTCTTTGGACATCCTTATTCTTTCCTTCATTTTATTCAATACTGAGACCTCTGCCACCTACAGTCATGTTCTAGTGTGGTATCTTGCAAATGGTGGGAAGATGTTTTGTGTGCCCTGTGAGTGTTTTGGCAGACAGGACTCAGGGGTTTGGTACTGTTTGCAGCAGGTTTCTAAGAGACATGGCTAAGGAAGGAGCAAAACTCAGCATCCCTTAGACTCTTCATGTCCCTTCAACCAGTTTAGCACCAAACTCATATTGTCTCTTGAGCACTTAGGAGGGATGAGACTAATCTGGCTACCTACCTGTGTACCTGGAGAGTGACCCCTTTGTAATGCACATAGCTAGAGTTGCTTTTCCACTTGCCAAATTATTAATGTTCTGACTTGCTACTCAGATTAGACCTTAATGTTAAGTCCACTACTTATTGATTGATAGCAATAACCAATTGCATTTGAAGATGAGTATTTTGTCTAATAACAAAATACTTTCCAGGAACTCTCAATTTCCACATCAGCTCAAACTCTCCCCTGGCTTTCTTCCTCCTTCCTTTCAAACTTGACAGCTATCAATGGGTTTGTAGAGGCTTTTCACATGAATGTTTGTTGTCAGGCCACTGACATGGGTGCTCCTCTGAGCTAATACAACTGAGAGTGTTCCCAAAAGGTTTTACTGAGAGCTGGCCTCACAGCTTACACCCTGTAGCTGTTGAGCGTTTCAAATACACATTATCTATTGCCATACCTCTGGACTGTTTATTTCTTATTCAGATGACTGGTTTGTGGTGAATCTTTTCTTTGTTCTCTCTTTTCTTTACTTGTGAAATTCTCTCTGGGAAAGTGCAAGCGAAGAGCACATTCTGTGCATCAGTGCCTTGATACATGGGCTTGAACAAATCATATCTATACTGGCTGGGCTTGAAGCTGTGACAACAAATACACTGCTGTGGCAACAAATTGAAAAGCACTAATTGAAAGCACGGTAGTTAGTAAAATCCATCCTGGGATGCTTTTCAGGATCTTTCCTATGTTTTAAAAGCAATGCCAATTGGATATATAGTACCTTATAGGAATGACTGCAAAAAATCCTAGATTGCAAAGAAGAGGCATAACCTGTGTAATCTTACCAAAAATAGCAGTAGGGAGCATTGAGAGTTGTCTGTGAGGGAGGATCCAACACATGTCAGATCCTTTCTTCACATTGACAGATCAGCTCTAGCCCTGTCTGCCTTTCTGTGCTGCTTTCTTCAGTGTCCCACTCGGTTGGTAATTCTGCTGAGGTTTCCTTCAGTGTGGAGAAGATGCCAAGTGGACAATTTTAGCTTAATTATTAATACACTTGGAAGAGGATTTTTAACTAATTACTTTCTTTTTAATTCAGCTTTCCCATCTCTATCAGTGATAGACCTTACACAGTAGAAATTGAAATGCAAACTTGGAGTCTGAGGCAAGCTTTTGAAATGCTGAGGACATCTGTTGTTAGTGCCATGGGCAGGCTCTGGAACAGACAGCACTGCTGACAGCAGACAGGAGAAGATCCGTCCGAACAGCGTTAATCACAGGCTTTGGCAGGCTGGGCATGTGAAGCCAAACACAGATGGCTGCCCATTCTGCAGTTGCTTCCTTCAAGTACAGAGTATTTGTAGCTTGGTGGTATTTAGTGAATCTGTCTCATTTTAGCACATTTTATGTCCAGTGCTCTCGACATTGTTCTTTTCTGATAGTGACATTGAACTGCATGGAGACCTCAGAGGAGCTTCCAGTACTCTAAGGAGGATACAAGGATGCTGGAGAGGGACTTTTCATCAGGGACTGTAACGATAGAACAAGGGGTGGTGGGTTCAAACTGAGACAGGGAAAGTTCAGGTTGGATCTAAGGAAGAAGTTCTTTACTGTGAGGGTGCTGAGGCTCTGGCACAGGGTGCCCAGAGCAGCAGTGGTTGCCCCATTCCTGGCAGTATTCAAGGCCAGGTTGGACACAGGGGCTTGGAGCAACTGCTCCAGTGGAAGGCATCCCTGCTTGTGGCAGGGGCTTGAAACTGGATGATCTTAAGGTCCTTTTCAACCCAAACCATTCTGCGATTCTGTGATTCTATGAACTGTCAGCTCAAATTTGGTTTCCCACTGCTTTGCTGTCCCATATTGGGTGGGATGTGTGTCCTTGTGGCTGGCATATTATGACATTTACATGTCTTAGTTGAAAGGTTTCCACTTGAGAGAAAGAGATCTCTTTCAGCTTGAGTAATACTCCATGTCTCCTTTCATCCCAATCAAAATATCATTGGGAACTTGATTAGGAAGAAATGTAATGCAGAGCATCAATGAAAATATTCTTTCACAGCGTTGCACCTGGAAATGATCCTAGAAATATCATTGTTCATTGACAACTGATTAACAGAAACTCTTTCATAGTCATTAACATTCCTGTCTGAGGCCTCTCTAATAATCAGCTGTGTCAATGCTTTCATTAGGGTAACAGAGGAGGCAAATTAAACATTATGGCATGTTTCCAGTGTCCCTTTCTAATAGAAATGTCACTGTGAAGGTCATCATCTCAGTAGCCTAATCTGAATCATGACGATCTGAATCCGAAGTGGTGCTGCCACATCAGCGAGGCACTTAGAGCTTTCCTGCTGTCGTAAGTGGGCAGTGAAGATCTCAGCCAGCTCATCTAGGACTCCCCACATCATTGTTACCCAGGTTAGATTTAATTCACTAGCTCCAGCTGGGATAACACTGAATATCCTTTATTAGTTCTGAGATGGGAGGAATTTGTTGTAGCCCACCAGCTGCTCTTTGAATACAGATGAGTCATTTACTGATACTTCTGTTATAAGTGATTTGTACTAGGTGCAGGTGTGCTGGTGCCCCGATGCTTTGGGGGGGGGGGGTAGGCCTTCTGGTTAATGGCATTTAAAGTAAGGGCAAACACCCCAGGGAGTAGTAAGGAGTGGAAAGCTGCTGATAGCAGCCCATGTGTGAGGCATAAGCTGTTAGTGAAGCAGCTTTGAGATGGATGGAAACTTGTTCAAATCAAATCACTCAAGGAGTTAGAGGTGTTTGCAAGTGCTGTACTTGTGCATTCCCAAAGTATCTAATGTAAAGGTGCTGTTCTGTTGAGAATGATCTTCATTTCTACCAAAATGCTGAACTCCATTTCTAAAGGTAAGTCTGTGTGTGCATGTGAAATGAAATTAATTAGTGAGGGTTTGCTTGCTGATTAAAATTAGTGTCTATAAATAATTCTAATGTTAAATGCTCCTGTGCCTGTAGAGTTGTCAGTTGTTGTTTTCTGTTAGTTCAGTGCTTAAACAGGAGTCTTAAGAGTGAGTGTTACATGATATTCGAGTGGTTGGTGGTTAACTCAATGTCCATCTCCTGGGGGGCTGTAAGGTAGCATTGCATAGATACCTTCTATCAAAGTCTAGCTGTGGCATAACAGCAGAAGATATTCCCCCTGCTTAAAACCTGGGAATGCACAGTACAAATGTCTTGGTAGAGTGTTCTGTTTGAGTGGGGCTACATTGCCAAGCAGCGTGCGGGGACCCTGGTGTGTGGTACATGCATGTAGTAGTTAATGTACAATCAGGAAAGTTCATTCCACTGCTCTGCATCCATATTTTGCCAGATTATCATAGAATCACAGAACAGTTTGGGTTGGAAAAGACCTTAAAGCTTCTTCAGCTCCAATCCCTGCCATGGGGAGGGACACCTTCCACTAGAGCAGGTTGCTCCAAGCCCCATCCAACCTGGCCTTGAATTTATGCTCTTCAGTATTTGTTGAAGAGCTGTGGCTCCTCTGATAAGATTCCTTAAAGAACCTCAAGGGTTTGCCCAACACTGTAATTGTTCTGGAACAGGTATGGGATATTTATTGGAGAAGGAAGGACATGTGTTATTTTTGAGCATGGTATGTCTTCATGCAAAGCCATTGTTTTTGCAGGCAATTACACTGTGCTAGCAGAACAAATTTCAGTGAGCAGTTGATAAAATTCATAATTAATGAGCTTTGGCTACCACAATGCTGACTCTGTTCAAAATAAGCTCATGTTTCACACTTGCTTTTCTAAATACTAATGAGTCTGCCATTACTTGAATCAAATGTCACTTAGACATATATAGCCTAAGGGAAAGTACATTCTTCAGCTGTTGAGTACCTGTTCCAGTCTGTTTTCTGGGATGTGTTGATTTTGGCCTTCTGGGCACGAAGTAGTAAGTAGTAGAACTTTCTCCTCTATTCTATTTAAAATGCTTTTCTCTAGGGTGAGACAAATCTATGTCAGGTGAAAGCATGAAATGCATGGAGAAGCTGATGTGAGTTGTGACTGCTGCCTTTGACATCAGTGTCTCCTTTCCATTGCTTTTCTTTCTCCTGGAGGACAGATCTATAGACCTTTGCTGTGTTTTGATAACAGACATCTGTTACCCAGCTGGATAGCAGTGCAAGTGGTGCGCTAGGAAAATTAGAAAGGCATTGAGCTCCCCACAGAAAGGGCAAGAGTAGTGTTGAAGAATCTTCTCCATAAGAACCTCGGAGATACCCACGTAAATACCAGGCTATTGGCTGAAAGAGAAAGCCAAGCAGCACAGTAGACAGCACAGAGAAAGAAATACAACTTTCTATGCTGGGTTAGCAGTATAGAACATCACCCTTCCTCTTTCTGCTATGTTTTGCCAGTGAGTGCCTTGGTATTGAAGCTGAGCAAAGTCTTCCCTGAGCTTATGGGCTTTCTTTGGCATGTCTTGCTCAGGATCTTCTCCTGTTTGAGGTTGGCCAAATAATCAGGCCATAATGCAGAAAAGTTGATGAGCTTCAGACTATGGTAGCAATGAGTCCCATCTTGTTTTGTTGGTGAAAACAGGTGAGAAAGGGGCCAATTGGGGTGGTTGTCCTGCATTTAAGCAGTGCTACCTGATCCTGCAAAGCATGTGGGAGGTATAGGTACCTGTATAGGTATTCACATACCTTGCCTGTTGCTGTGAGGTTGCCTCCTTCTCCCCAAAGAGGCCTTGTTTTGTTTCCACAAATGACATCTTGCAAAAGGCAACCTCAGAGTGGTGCAAAGCTCGTGAGTGCATGGAGAGTTCTGTATTACTGCTTCACATGGAAATGTGTGGATTTCTCTTGTGTGGGTCAGTTCATAGGGCAAATCAAATGATGTTTGGGCTTTGAAATGGCACCAAGGGGGGCTTGGGCTGCATGTTGGCAAAGCAGAGAGGCCCATGGGAGGTTTCATCTACCTGAGATCAGGGAAATATGTGCAAAGTTGGAAGGTGAGACTAATGGTAACTGAACCTTTGCCTTGAAGGTGATTAACATGAAGTGAACTTTTATAGCACTCTTTCCCTCCTGTCTTCCACTCCAAGCTTAGGGATGAGTCCTGTCTACAGCTGCTTACTCCTCACCAGCCAAGAGGTATTTGCAAGTGAAGTTGCCTGCCCCATTTCTCACTGTGCACAAACAGTGTCATTGTGGCCAGTGGGAGAAAAGGAGGCTGTGTTCACAAGTGAGGTGTTGAGACACTGGAGCAGGAGAAAGAGATGCTTGTGATGCTAGCACGTGGTTTATTTGGCCAGGCTTTGGGTGTCCTGGTTGTTCAGACTGGCATCAAGAACATGACCTGAGTAGCCAGGGCTGACTTAGAACCAGGTGAATATTCCTGAAACAATCAAACCTGAGGAAAGGTGAGCTGGGAAAGCTTAATTGGTGCAAATGAAGAAAACCTCAGCAGTCAGCTCAAGAAGGGTTAAGAATCATGGTCTGATGAGATGCTCCCATCTGTCAAGCCAAAGCAGGGGTTTTAATCTTCAAACCAGCCTTAGATTAGCTCTGCCCTAGCAGAGATGCTCTCATTTATTATTTTTCATCTAAATGAATGAGGTGGCTGCCTAGGGTATGGTGAGAATGTATCACCAGGGACATATCGGGGAGGGCAAAGCGTTTTCCCTGCTTTCAGATCTTCGAGAGTGTGTCTCATAGGAAATTAATAGATGTCTAAGGAGGCTCAATTCTTCTAATAAAAACTACTTCACTCCTTCCCTACTGGATCTATTGTGAATGTCTGTCTTTGGCCTGCTGCTGGTCCTGCTGACAAGAGAAGCCAGCTGTGCAATCTTGTATAGCTGCATTAGGAGCCAAGTAAGTTCAGGTGCTGTTGGAGTAAGTCCAAAGGAGGCCATGAGGATGGTCAGGGGCTAGAGCACCTCCTGTATGGAGAGAGGCTGAGAACATTGGGTCTGTTCCGCTTGGAGAAGAGAAGCTGCGTGGTGACCTCAGGGCAGCTTCCAGTGTCTGAAGGGGACTAAAGGAATGCTGTAACTTCCACTTACCAGTAAGATGAGGACAGGCCAGAGACCCACAAAAGCTGCCTTCCCATGGGTGGGAATGCACCCTTCTAAGGTGACATAGGAAAGGAGCGATAGACTAGAAGCAGCCTCTTGAAAAGCAGAAACCCAGTTGTGGGTAGGAGCAGAGGGGAAGTATTGTGCATTTGGATCTTGGTGAGCTCTGGGGCTAGTGAAAACACATGAGGCTGAAACTCAAGCAATAGCCCTATTCAGTTGCACTTGATGATCTTAAAGGCCTTTTCCAACCTAGCTGATTCTATGGTTCTATTCACCCACTCTCTTTTAAAACCCTTTTCACATGCTTTTCTGGTTTGAAGAGCTTTACACAATCTTTGAGGTGGAGTGGAATGTGCAGTGTGGGTATAAGCACCTGGTGCCTCCCACAGCCTTTTCACATGTTGGCTACTAAAGGTTTCATATTTCTTCATATCCCAGTCCCTTTGTAGTCAAATGCAATTTGCAGGGCATGAAAGAAAACCATCTTCATACAGGATTCAAAGGGAGGAGACTGAATTGTGATCTGTTCAATATATACAGATATTGAGTGGTCTATCAAGGGGAGTGAGAATCGCTCTATTCCATTTGTTTTAGAGGTAGAGTTCGAGCATTCTGCTATAACATTCTAACCTACAAATGAATCCCAAGCAAGTGACTGTATGTAGGTCAAATCCACACGTGAATCTCCCCCAAACTTGTGCTTCATTCAGCTTTTTCATTATTATCTTTACGTTCTGGGGCCTCTGGGGAGGAAAAAAACCCCTTTGATTAAGGGGAAGGGCATTTTTTTCCAGTTTCTCTTTAACTTCTCCCTGCCTCATCTGTAAAGCAGAAAGCTTTGTTCTTTAAAAAGGTTTGGTTTATGTACACTTTTCACTGAAGGTTGCTAAAATCCAAGCAATCCTATTGTGGCTGTAAAGGACTCATAAAACTTCATTACAGCTATTCCACGGAAAGCTATTCAAGTGTCCAAGGCTTAGTGCTGTAGCTCTCTCTAGAAGTGCTGTGTGCCTCTTTGCTATCCCTGTGTGGCTCTCAGGTTCAGTTCACCATTACTGAGGCATTTCTTGTGGGATTGAAACCAATTTAAACAGTGATGAATTAGAGGCTCTGCTTTTGAGTTAGCTGCTAAGTTGTGGGTTTGTGTTCATGAGCATCCTACTCTGTGGGTTACCATGAGGTTGGGTGTACTCTTTCTCATTCTGATTTATACAGACTGAAGAAGATTTTCCATCTAATATCCTGTTTGTAGCTGAAGATCTGAAGGGTGGTTGTTTTGGGGGTGTTTTGTTTCTTTCTGAGGTAGACACTGGTAAAGTGTCATCTTTTGCTGATGCTTCTGTGCTGAGGTCCAGCCTCAGGGCACTGTTTGAGACCCTGCAGTACTGGGCTGCAGTTAGTCTTATGTTATCTCCAGGGAGGTTCCTTTTAACTGGGCTCCTGTGCCAGCAAATTGAGCTATTGTTTATGTGAAATAATGTAGTTTGGTTTAAGTATTTGCATTAGTTTCCCTGCTGAACTTCTTTCCTCTTTCTCTGTCACATGCAGTTAGTTTCTAGTCAGCCCTTGATGATGTTGGACATGCTAAGAAAATAAGAGTTCCACCTGTATGTCTTGCTGCAAGACACGTTTCTGCATGGCCTTGGATGTGCTGCTTGTGCAACTGCAGGGCTTTGCTAGAGATGCAGTTGTGCAAACCTGTGTGTGGCTACAGAAGTCTCCAGCCTGTCCCTGCTAGCGTAGGAGAGATTTGGGAAGATGTATTGTCTTTGGTGTACCCTGTCCTGGCTGTAGAAACAAGAAGGGTTTAACACATGTTTGAAACAGCTTTTCTCACCAATGGAGCCAGGCTGAGAGAGCTGGGCTAGTTCAGCCTGGAGAAGAGAAGGCTCCTTAAGGGGAGACCTTAGACCTTAGAGCAGCTCCAGTACCTAAAGGGGCTACAGAAAACCTGGAGAGGGGCTTTAGACAAGGGCATGTAGCGACAGGAGAAGGGGAATGGCGTTAACCTGCCAGAGGAGAGACTGAGATGAGCTCTTAAGCAGAAGTTATTCCCTTTGAGGGAGCTGAGGCGCTGGCACAGGGTACCCAGAGAAGCTGTGGCTGCCCCATCCCTGGCAGTATTCAAGGCCAGGTTGGACACAGGGGCTTGGAGCACCCTGCTCTAGTGGAAGGTGTCCTTGCCCATGGCAAGTGTTAGAACTGTATGAGTTTTAAGGTACCTTCCAGCCCCAACCAGTCTGGGATTCTATGAGAATCGAGGAGCTCGGAGATGCGATGTTTAGGCCGCAGGAGGATGGTGCCAGACTCTTTTCAGTGGTGCTCAGCAACGTATGGAAAAGAATCCCTTCAACATGCAGCTCCCTTTGCAGAGGGGCAGGCATGTTCAGAAGGCTGTATTTTGACTGCGTTCACAGAACATGTGTACCTGTCACTTGCAGTGTGTTACTCTAAGCATTATGTTAAAAATAGCTACTGTGTTAAGCTTCTAATTCTTACCTTTTTGCTTGTGCTTCTGAATTCAGAGTCATTTGTGACTTACAGTGTGAAACTTCCTTGCAGTTGAGAGCTAGTCTAGCTTTCTGTGAAATTCTACAGCTTCCTTCTACAACCAGTTTCTGTGCTTCCAGGAGCTGCCTGTTAAGAACATGACAAAACTTGCTTTATTAAAAAACCTGCCAGAGTGGGCACTGAACAGTCATGTCCTGGGTGGGATGCTGGGCCTAAAAGCAGAATTAGTCTGGAGTGAATGGCAGTGCTTTTGCATATCTGTTCCTTTGGGTCAGGAGCGGCAGAAGTGGCAGAATCCCCCAGCAGATATAGAAATAGCTGGAAATTCGCATTAGAAAAAAAGGATTTGCTGCAGCATTTGGATGTTTATGGCTGCTGCTCTGTAAGGAAAAGAGATGATGAAGTGGGAGGAAGTACAGAAAGTAAAATGAAGATGTTTGGTTGTTTCTGAAGCAATATAACTCCCTCCTCCTGAGTTTTGTCCCACTGCATCTCTTGGTCATTAGGAACTTCCTGCCCCTGCTTTCCTTGCAGCAGAAACTTATTCCCATGGAAAAAATGAACCCCAAAACAGCAAATGCCTTGGGGCAACCTCATCACATGCTTCTATGCTGGACCAGCAGCAAGGTACTAATCCCTTTACCCTGGCAGGCTACACACCAGGCTGCACACCCTTGGAGGTAAGTGTGAGTAGCAACCATGTGGGCATCAAGCAACCTTGGTCCATGGTTGTCCTCAGCAGGTAGCTTAGCATCTGCAGCAAGACCCCATGGCAGCAGTGTCTTGTGTGTCCCAATTCCCCACTTAGGTGGGGTGAAGACTTCTGGATACAAGAGCTAACCAGATACACTGGAGCTGTCGCTGTGGCTATCATTTCAATGTATGTGGAAGTTCTAGCATCATCTCTACCACGAAGTTGTTAATGGAAATCATCATCCTCATTTAGTAGTTGCCGTCACTTAGTAGATTAACCTTTATCAAGCAACTTTGCTGTGTCAGCTGCACAGCAAAGTAATTACTTTTAATAGAATCTGCCCTTGATTTAAAGCCACTGGGGAAGCAATTAAATTTAACAAAGGCACAAGCCATGACTTAGAAATGAAGATGGATGGGTTTTGTTATCTGTTTCATAAATTGTATTGTGTACAAGTATTAGAAAATATTCAGTCATCTCATTTTGGGGGGTTTAAAATGTGATATTAGACTCTTACTCTAAGGATTAATTGAATGTCATCAGTGCCAGCTCTGGGACTTGGCTCAGAAATAGAGCTTAGTATCATTTATACTCAAATGATGAACGATTTGCAGAGGGCTTTGAACTTGAGCTGCCACTGGCTTCTCAAACATGTGACATTTGCATTTACCATGAAGAGTATACTTAAGGATTTCTTGGATCACTTGATCTCTTCCCTAGGTCTATCTTATTTGGTAACATCTTGTTTTAAAGCGAGATGCACCACTGTACATCTATAGATTTTTTTTCAATTGACATTGTATTGTGCATACACATGTACCTGTATGTATGTCAGCTTGCAAACAGTTCCTGAGCAGCAGCGACTGTATGCACTTCTGAGCAATGCTCCACATTCTACTGTGGAGTCCCCAGCCCCTGGTGCTGTCCCTTCGCTTGCTGCCTCTGAGATGGCTGCCAGAAATGCTGACTCTGCACATGGTTACTGGAAATGCTTTGACCGGATTAATGGTGGGATGTGCTTAGGAAATGGGGACAAACAGTGGAGTGTAGCCCAGGCTTTCTCATAGCTGTCAACTGTGAAGAGAAATCCTCTTTGTTCTGCTTTGTCTGTCAGAGCAGTTTCTCTTCACTTTGCAATACATCATATGACCCTATAAAGCTGAGCTTTGACCCTTCTCTTCAGTACTAGGAGCAAGGGAAGAGCTCTTGCACTTGGATGCAAGAGCTGGAACATCCTCAGGGGTGGCTTCTGTTTTGTGAAGCAAATGAAACTTCTTTAGAGAAAACTTGGGTGCCCAAGTCCTCCTTGTGAGGCTGCTGGGGTCCTGAGCAGCCCGTCCTACAGCTTTGCAGCCATGCTGAAGGAAGCATGGGCACCCTTGCACGAAGTACAGAGCAGAGCAAAGCCTTTGGCAAGTGGTCATTGTAACTGCTGCTGAGGTACAAGTACCCCTGGTTGTCCTAGGAAACCAGGAGTGTGAAGGCTGAGCTCACAAAGGGCAGGGGATAGAGGCAAGGTGATCCTTGCAGGGTGTGATGCAGGTGTGGTGGCCTCTCTAAGCTCCTCTGCCATGCCTGTACTCTGGAAAGACCTTGGTTTCATCTGGCAGCTGATTTTTAGCTAATGCTGGAAAGAAACATCCCTGGGGAATGGAGCAGCTCATTAAAGAAGAAATAGACTTCATCCTGTGCTAGGCAGCTTTGATTACTCTTCCGGGAGCTCTGCATCGCCTCTCCTCTGCTCCTGCTGGCAGACCTAAACCAGGGGCTTCATTAACTGCATTTTCCTCACTTCACACTGTGCCTAACCTGTGACATGAATTGTGGAATCATAGAATAGTTTGGGTGGGAAGAGACCTTCATGCTGTTCCTTGTATTGGGCACAGGATATGGCTATAGCATTTATTCTAAGACTGGTGAAGGTATCCAGTGGGTTATGACTCTCCTGGACAGAGAGAACAGGACTGACCTTTCTGTTCCTTTGTTTTTCTCTGCCACAAAGCTGCTTGGATTTCCTGTGATTTAATGCCCGTCTTTGGTCTTGATCCAGTGGTTTTACTCTCCTTCAGGGAGATTGATTGCAATGGGGTGGATGGTCTTGGACTGGTGGAGTCAGTTGTTCCATATGCAATTAAAAGGCATTTAAGGCTACTTTTAACTATCTTTTGAAGGAAAAGGTATATGCGTGTTTCTGAGCAGTTCCTACGAGCAGCTCTAGTGTGGCAGGGAGCAGTTGTGTCTGCACATGCAAGACCAATTAAGATTCAGCGCTGCTTCAAAGCCTTCCTTTAGTCTCAAAACAGACTTCTAAAAAGCAGGAGGAAGAAAGAGTCCCACGAATGAATTAAGGAGCATCATTCAAATTAGAATTGCTTCTTATTATGCTTTTACTTGGGGTACAGCTCAGGGTGAGCTTTACACCATAAGCTCTCCTAGCCTGAAGGCAAGCAATCCAGCTTACTTTGTAGCGCAAAGCCAAAGTGCCCTCTGCAAGAGATAGGTAGGCAAGAGATAAGTGGCTGCTGGAACTCCAGATGATTTTATATGACTCTATACGAAACAGCATGTAGTCACACAGAGGAAGGACCCAGCTGGATGTTCAGTATTGAAGGGGTTGGACTCCAGTTACAGCCTGTCTGCAAGTTCCTGACACCCAGGAAGGGCTTAAACTCTTATGCTGGATATGGGGGAAAAAAAAATGAGCTTTACCATGGGCATATTAATATCTTTTTACTAGTGAGGGTAAAATACTGACATAAGGATACTGTATCTTATGTATGCAGTAGAAATAAATCTGGTTTAATTAGAGAAACCCAACATAGTTAAAATCACTGTTTTGGAATCAGAGTAGCTTTTTATTTGATTTAGTTCAATTGGCTTCCAAAGTGGCTGTTCTCACAAGGATGTTCATACCCATGGTGTCTATGGAAGCATATACTCTGAACAAATCCTTCTCTGGATGTCCTTTGGACTTGCATGTGAACAGAGGAGTTATATTTACTGTAGCATATATGTAAGTAAAGAGAGCTGCCCCCCAGGCTTGCTCTCTACCTGAGGTGCTGTTAGAGGTAAACATTGCCGTCCACAAAGTCTATGCTCTTGCTGACTTCAATTGTAAAAGATAGGCACCCAGCTCTTGGGCACTGTTATAGCGCAGAGACCTTGGTAGGGGTGCATAAGGCCAGGAAACTGGTTTTGTTCAAGGGGTAAGTGATGAGCTAATGTGTGCTAGTTATCTGTAGAGCACCTACAAAAGGCAATTTCCATCCTGAGGTGTGATTTGCCTTGTCTGTGCTGCTGTGGCTCTGTCTTCATGCCATTTCTCATCCCAAATTAACTTTGGTTTCCTCCCCCTCCTCTTCTTTTACCCTCAAAGCTTTAAATGGATCTATATTTAGAAGAGGCTGCATGCTGCCTGAAGAGTTTCTGATAGTAAATAATTATCTTGATAGGGCTCCCTGATACTTATCAGGATTCTTCCGCTTCTAATACTCTACAGTTTGAAACCTGAACAAGGTTTGTGGGTTGCAAACTGGTTTGGGTTTGAAGGGACCTTAAAGCTCATAATGGCCAGGGATACCTCCCATCTTCCTGTCTTATGTGTTCAGATGGCTGCCAGAGGAACTCCAAGAATAGCTGCTTTGATTGATTATACCAGCTCCTTGTTTCTGGGGGTTATGCAGCTTCAGTCCAGGCTGGACAGAGCCTTGGGTGACATCATTTTGTGTGAACTGTTCCTGCCCATGACAGGGGGTTAGAATGGGATGATCTTAAGGACCTTTCCAATCCAGCCCATTCTGTGATTATATGGGGCATTGCAAGCTGAATCTTTGAAGAGTTCTTCAGTGACCTCTTAGCTGTTTGCTTTGCAAAGCACTGACTGAAATTCTGCTGTTAGGCTGACAGCAGGCACTCCTTGCAAATGAAGAAAAGACAAAACTGATGCTTTAAAGTTGTACGTGGGAAGCTTTCCTGGGTTGAAATGTCTATCTGCTTGAGCACTACAGCTGGTGTTGCTTTTTCAGCACAGTGAAAGTGTGCAAAACCATGAATGTTCTCTGGTGTTTGCATCTGGAATAGGGAGACACCACAGTGGGTAGAATTAACAGCATTAGGTGTTGATATGCTAACATTGTGCAGATTATTGCATGTACGCAGGTAGGGTAATTATTAATTAAAATAGTGGCAGAAGAAGTAGAAAATCAATTGCTTGTTTCTAAGGAGCTTTCTTGTTGAGACTCTTTCAATTGCTTCTAAATCTTGGTGCCTTTCTGTGCTTGCTGAACTTCTGTTTCTGCTAGGCTGCTGTGTCTCAAAGCAGTCGCCCCATAAACCACCACAACAGTGGGGAGAGTAGTGAATTTCAGTGGGCAACTTTAACATGCATAAATTACAAAATGAAATGGTGAGGTTTTAAGATGCCTTGATGCAGAAATGAATATACAGCCAAAAACTGTCTTGGGAGGGGGAAAGGCACAGAACTGTCAGCTGGTGATGTATGGATGAATTTGAATTACTCTATGAATAAAACTTTTACTCTATGAGTAAAACTGGAGAACTAAAAGAGAAGAAACTAAAGCTCTCCTCATCTTTGTACCCTTTTTGCATTAGTGGCAAAAGGTGTTAGAGCATCTGTGTATTTACTTTGTCTGGATCTGAGATGCCATGATGCTGATGATGAACTTCAAGACTTGGGGGTCTATATGCAGGGATTGTAAAGTATTCCCGGGACAAGCAGGATAACAGGTTGGGAGGGACCTTAAAGCTCATGCAGCATTAACCCCCTGCCACAGGCAGGGACACCTTCCACTAGAGCAGGTTGCTCCAAGCCCTGTCCATCCTGGCCTTGAGATGTTTAAATAAATCCACTTGTTTTGCATCATGACAAATTTATGTCATTATCTGGAACAAATATTTTCACATGTGCTGTCCTCTGTCAATAGAGAATTTCCATATTTTTATGCAATATAATAGCTCATTTGGATAAATAACTGCATCCCTGGATTGTCTTCAAATGAACAAACATGCTTAAGAGGCTGAAAACCACATAGCTGTGTAGAAAACCCACTTGCTAAGCCTTGTGTGAGATGATGTCTTTGGCAGTGCTGCTGAAAGTGAATTTAAATTGGTGTGGAAGAGATAAGAGCCCTTTAAACCAGCTTAGAGATGAAAAATTATTGAGCTCGTGGACAGCTTGCACAATGCAAACTGGGTACTCAAGGGCATGTACAGGAGCTTCTTTCTGCAAGTTATTAAAGTAATATAGCTCCTTCATGTCATGGGATCTATATGCGAAGAGACAGTAAGTAGTCTTCCTGGAGATGAACAGTGAAACACCAAACATGCAGCTGCATTCTCAGCATAATGAGAGAGAATTGAAATGTCTTTTACTGTATTCTCTTCACTCTCTTTCTTGACTCAAAAGTGAAGATTTTCAGGCCAGGAAGATATTTAAATTGCAGTTTTGAAGATGGTAAGCCATCTAGTCCCATGCCCTGGACAGCAGGAGGTGCAGAGCTTCTGTCATCAAGTAATGTCTGCAAGTCAGGACATGACTGCAGAGTGGTTGCTCCTGAGTGCAAAGGCTGTGGGTGATTTAAAGTAGACTCCAGCATCTGCTGTTCTTGGGACAAACTCTATCCTAGGAGGAAGCGGACGGTTGGTTGTGCCTGCTGCAACTGCTTGAATGTGAGAGAGTATGTTTTTAAGTGTTCCTTCGTTATTCCTGGTGCTTCTCTAGTGCATGTCTTCAGTTACACCTTTACAGCTGTGAGGCCCTTGTGGCCCAGCTACCAACACTTGGGCTCGGTTCTCATGGGGATGCTGGTTGACAGTTGATTCTTTTGAGAACCTGCAGCAAGCTGGTCTTCAGAAGTCATCTGCAAGGCAGGGCCTACCAATCCAGAGTCACTGAAACACTAACCCGTGCTTCTCTGCTGCTGTATATAACTTGGTGCATTTATTATGCTTAGATCAATGTTTATTGTTTCCTCTGGCATCCAGTGCTCCTCCTTTCTTATTAAAATGTTGGCTTTTTGAGTTGATGTGTAGTAGTCTTTCATTCCTGAAGCTACTTCTGCTTGTGTTCACTTTTGCATCTAAATTAGCTGGCAGGAGTCTTTATATATGAAGTTGGAGTCTCTTCAGATCGCCATGATTTAGACATAAGACTACCTGTTCATCACTTGACTATTAGTATATTTGGTAGACTCTTGTTAAGCTAAAGCTAACAATCTTTCTAAGGCTCGTTCTACATGAATTTGAGCATCAAAGGATTTCTGACCACTGTAGAATTATTTAACCATGGTAGTATTATCTTACTTGGATTGGTCTTAAACTTCAGAAGTAAAGTAGCTTCACTGAGGCATCAGTTAGCTAGAAAGATGGTATTGTACATGGCAAGCTCACAAGCTGAAGTCCATGAACATGATGGGCTTCCCTGATCTGTCACCCCAGCTCTAGTGAAAGGCTGGAAAGCAGGAGAGTTGGTAGCTGCAGCAATGTCAAGCCCTTTGCAGTTGTGAAGCTTCACTGGGCTTGTAGGAAATGCTTTACCATGCAGAGCTCATGCCTGTATAGACACATTTTAAGGTGGATAGATTACTCTCTAGGTAGTTCATGTGATAAACGTACAAGTCCTTCCTTGAGTGAATTGGTTTTGGATGGAAAGGACCTTAAAGCTCATCTAGTTCTAAAGCCTGGAGCACCTTCCACTAGAGCAGGTTGATCCAAGCCCCTGTGTCCAACCTGGCCTCGAACACTGCCAGGGATGGGGCAGCCACAGCTTCTCTGGCACCCTGTGCCAGTGCCTCAGCACCCTCACAGGGAAGAA
>JAOEHX010049504.1:0-17624 GCA_025448015.1 Bolborhynchus lineola | reverse complement strand
TCAGCACCCTCACAGGGAAGAGCTTCTGCCCAAGAGCTCATCTCAGTCTCCCCTCGGGCAGTTAAAGCCATTCCCCTCTCCTGTCCCTCCATCCCATGTCCAAAGCCCTCTCCATATATCTCATAGGTCCGCTGTAGGTACTGGAACACTGCTGTAAGGTCTCTGAGCGTTCTGTATGCAAGTGGTGAGTCCGGAGTAATTGCTATGAGTGATAGCAGGAGAGCATGTTAGTGCTCATTAGAGACAAATTGAGCTGCCTGCTGTGAGCAAAATAAAGAGGCATTTACCCAGTCTTCCTTAGCGGCTGTGTTTACACAGAAACATCCCCCTGTCTATGGGATTGAAGAGCTGCTTTTACCGGGGTCTCCAAGGGCTGGGTGGGTAAATGTGGACTGCATGGGAAGGCTGAACAGGGATGGTGTGTGGTCTATCTCTGGCCACGGTTGACGGACCTTTGCCTGGGGACATGCATAGCTGGTTTTAAATGCAATCAACCGACCATGATGGGAAAGTTTTAGCACCAGAGAATCTGGCAGCTGGCTTGGACTTTGGTTTAATCTCCTCCACTAACTCAGCCCCCTCAGGCTGTGTATGTGCTGGAATAAGTTTACTGCAGAGGTCACCCATCAGCTCCGTCCCTCCGGTCTGGGCTGCTTTCCAAAACGCACAGCCAGCTCAGTGCCACCTTTGTTTGCAAGTGAGTTGGTAGGAAAACAACACACCTTTGCTTTGGGTAGAGAGGGAGAGCGACCAAAGTGTCTTAGGACCTGGTTGAGTTCAGCCGCACATCACTGATGGGTTCTTATCTTTGCTCCCAGGGCATGCTGCTGCAAGGCAGAGGCTGGACACAGTTAAGGGGGTCTTGATTTGCTGTTTTCTGCTCCTGCCCCTCAGCAAGCAGTCTGCACTCAGTCCCATCCCCACTGCCCAGAGACCCCGCGATTACCCTCGACTCCAGTAATTTTGCTGCTGGGCATTCAAACCCAACCCACTGGAGCACCCTCCTCCTGCATCTTCTCTCCCAGAAGCAGAAAACAGCATCTCAGTTAAAAAACTGAGACAGTAAGAGACATTTTCCTGTCAATCATGAGGCACTGCATACTGAAAGTGAGGAAGGAGGCCAAGTGTTCCAGGCATCTGCTGGCTGCAGATTTGGCTATAGAGAGCTCACTGGCTGAACAGCTTGTTCAGGAGCCCTGCAGGAGGCTGGTCACATATGGCCTGGCTTTCTCCCCAGAGAGCTCATTCACTACAACCATTTGTCACTGGAAAAGTGTGTGCACTCAAGGATGCCGCTCTCTCCATCAGGCACAGCTTTGTGCTGGCTCCAGCTCCAAGAGCTCTTAGGCTCTTCCATGCCTTTGCTTGGAAGAAACCCTCTTCCATGCCTTTGCATGAGTGGACTTCCGTATTCCGAAGGAATGTGCTCTTCCACGCCTTCATGAATACGAAAGTCCACTCATATTTACTCATTGCATGCATGCGTGAGTCTCAGGACTGGAGGGTTTGGGTACTCCTTGGAGCCCACAACATGCTGGTGGGACATGGCATCACTGGTGTGACCTTGAGGAGTAACATTTGCTCATCCTGCAGGATGTGTTAGACCTCCTGCTGCCCTTACTGGCCCAGCCGTGAGCACCACGGGTGCTGATCTGTGGATTTCACCCATCGCTGTTCTGGTTTGAAGGTGTTCTCTCCAGGGTAGCCTGGTATCAGGTGGTTGGACAGATCTAAGAGCTCAAGAAATGGATTTAGTCAAATGTTGGATTATGTGTTTAATCTACCTTCCACAGCACGTCTTTTTCCCAAGGTAAATTCAAATTAGCACCTGGTGGAGAGCCCATTTGTCACTGTCTGGGCTCTGGAGCATTGGAATTTAAAGGCTTTCCATGTAAATCAAGACAATTTCTCATTCTCTCTCAGAAGTCAGCAGTCACCTTCTTGGTTTGTGCTTAACAAAAGCACTACACAGCCACAACACATAGACACCACTTCCAAGTGTGTCCCTCCAGCCTGAACAGCCTTCCATGTCCTCCAGAACATGATGGCTGCATCTTCCCATCAGCCAGTGTGGTCTGGATAACTGAACCTCAAGAGCAGGCATTGCCCTCACAGAAGGGCTCTGTTGACCAGAGCAGCCCTAACCTGAGCAATAAAGGGGTTCAGTATTGAGATGTAGGGGATACCCAGGCAGATGTGATGGTTGTGGGTATGGTCATATCACCCTGTGGAAGCTCAGGCTGTCAGTGAACTTGTGCTAACACAGGCACATCTGGGCACAGTTGGATCATGCACAGCTGGGGTCCTCCACAACTTCAGTGGTTGGAGCCAGAGAGTTTTGTCCTGGCTGGTTTGTTCCAAGCTGTGAATCAAGTTTCCAGGAGCAACCCAAACGCCAACTATTATGAAGTTCTTTAAGGAAATTAGTTTCTCATCCCATGTGGAAAGCTCTGGAGGGAGAAGGAGTTCTTTGAGGGAGGTGATCTCAGAGCATGTACACAGTCCTGGCAGTACAGAAAGCTGAATAGGTTCTGGACACAATTCCTTCCCTTTCTCTCAATATGTCTGTGGAGAACTCAGTCTTCCCTAATTCTTGCCAAGGAAACTTACTAAACGACCTGCTGACCAGGCATGGAAAAGGAGTCAAGGATTAGCATGGCTTTGAGGCCAGGTCCATGGGGAATGTTCAGAGGAACCCCTGCTACTTGTCATATTGTGATCTGCTCATCATAAACCCATGGATGGATGAATGAGTGTAGGTTATGAATGGTGGCCAGAGTAGGCAGGAAGCTCTCTTGATGTGTCTCACTTAACAGCAGTCCCAGCCTGTTCTTTAGACACAGGTTTAACCTTAAACTAGATGATCCACTGTGTGCACATGGACACTGAGGGGGAAGAGATGTCCCTGACGAAGCACTTCTCTCTCATCCTTTGTCACTGTTAATAGACCTTTTTTATTGTTATCTCCATCAGCTCATACCAATTATCCAATTCTGCCTACTGGCACTGCTCCCAGAGGCAGAGGTCACCTGAAGCCAAGTATGTCCCAGCGTGCAATCAAATGTCTCATTAATTAGCAGAGGTGCTTCTTCCTTTTCCCGCACGCCATTATCTGTGCAGAAGCCTGACCCTGCTCCAGAAGTTCTCAGTCCCATGTCCCAGGTCCCTCTTTACCTTGTCCCACCAACCAGGCCTGGGAAAACACTGACTCAGCCCAGATGCTCCTAAACCAAACAAGCTGGGGACAAATGACCTAGAGCCAACAGACAAGGAAGCTGGTGTGGCAGACATAGAAGGGCAGAATCGAAGACCTTGTGGGCAGGCAAAGCAAGCAAATAGGCTTTCTGAACATGAAGTAGTGCTGACCCCACTATGGTCTCCTAGTAAAGCCACGGTTCTAATTAATCTTGGAAGCACCTTTCCTGAGGAGCAGTCACTCTTTGTGAAGCAGAGAGCACTGGGTCTGACACAAGGTCCACATGGCTTGATCTCTGGAAATAGACCTGCAATGATTTACCTGCAAGGATGGGGAGCAGAAGCAAAGACAATCACTCTACTCTCCTTATGGGACAAGGATATCTCAGCTTGGCACCCGGGATTACAGCTGGGCTCTTAACTAGAGTGTCCTCGAAAGCAGCCCTGGAAGCAGGGCTCAGCGCTCCAGTACCCCTATCGAACCCCAAGCTGTTCTCAGGTAACTGCTGTGCTCTGAACATCCTTTTCCAGCTCTACTGGGTAGATGTGTCACCAGCACTGGTCAGATCCCCTTCCATTGTGAGCATTACCAGGGTCATCAGCCCTGACGGAGTCCTTCTTCCTAATATCTGTCAAGTCGCCATCCGCACCCTCTCGCTCTGCATTCCATGAACTGAGATTTTATTAGCATATTATGCATTATTAAATGAAATGCCTCCCGTGAACTAAGTCTATTATGTCTGTGCAATTACCTTTGTCAGCCCAACCTGCAATTGCATCATTTGTTTGTTTGACAAGACCCATGTCCTATAATGCCTTGAAGTCAGGCAATAATTATATTGCTGGCATTTAATTCAAGTTTAGCGGGATTCCATATGACCTTTCATTCATGTTCCCTTCCTAAGCACTCCATCCAGTTTGGTCATGCTAGGTGGCCTTTTCATCATAGTCACATACTTTGGGGCCTTCGTAAATTCCCTTGTGTTCAAGGGCAGCTCAGTGCTGGTAAGGTCCCCAGTCCTGCCCTGGAGGAGCCATGGGCATCATCAGCCCAGGAGACATTAACACACTGTCTAGCTACAGGTGGTGGGATTCATTCCCCTGCATTACTGAACACAGATGAATGTCTCACAACATGAAAAACCTGTATCTGGTGCCCACCTCTCCAAAGCAAGGGCTTGACCAGAGCACAAGTCATGGCCCCTTGTAGGCTTCCTCCAAAAGAAACAGGGAGAGGTGGAGGGAAATCCTGTGCATGTCTTCGTCATCCCTTGACACAGGGCCAGAAGGCACCTCCGCACCTCATCCCAGGAATCATTCCAAGGGCCATAGTTTGGATGAAGAGAAAAACAAACCAGCCCCAGAGTTTGTGTCTGCACGGTCCAGAGACAGGGCCCATACGACAAACTGAGCAGGAACATGAAGCTACAGAGTCCAATCTAACCACAACTGGCTTCACCTTCCTGACTGACTTCTGCCCTTCCTGATTTCTGCTGGAAGTTTTCCCCACTCTTTGCTATGGGACCCAAACCACTGGGAAGGAATCCCATGACTACTATGGGCTTTCTCCCAAAGTCTTCAGTCTTCAGCTTTCCTTAGGGATTTCCCAC
Organism: Bolborhynchus lineola; assembly: GCA_025448015.1. Lineage (NCBI taxonomy): Eukaryota > Metazoa > Chordata > Aves > Psittaciformes > Psittacidae > Bolborhynchus > Bolborhynchus lineola. The sequence goes on along the minus strand of JAOEHX010049504.1, from coordinate 12,819 downwards.
ATCTCACAGTCCTGGTGTGTGAAGAATTCTTTTCTCTCCTTTTCATTTGTTCTCTATTCAGCATTATTCTCAGTTGCTAACACCACCCATCCTCCAAGCTTTTAGGCAGAACTGCCTCTCAGCTTGTGGCTTTTTGCTTCAAATACCTTTCTTTAAAGGATTTTTAGGTTTTGTTCATTTTCTTTTCCCCCTCTACAATTTTCTATTCATAATTATCATTAATTTGGAGAAGTTGTTCCTTTTGAAGAATGGATAATTAATTTCCAGGGCTGCCATCTTTCCCCACTGTAATCAGATCCACATCCCTGCTCCCTTGTGCCCTGTGTGGCGCCTTTTGTGCTTGAAAAGTGAGGGCTGGATCTTGTGAGGCTTTCAGCTTCCTGCCTGCAGCCTCCAGCACGTTCCCTGGAAGTGTGTGCTGTGGCAGCCCCTCTCCTCTCCCCATGCCCTATGCAACCAGCAGAGTGTGATGCACAGATTGGGGCATGAGTGGCAGGAGAGGTGCCGGAGTCTCCACATTGTGGCAGCAAGGGGAAGAAACCTGACAATAATAAGCTTATTTTGTGGAGGAGAGCTGACAGATCTCGAGCTCTTAGCCTGGTCCAAGCATGAGTCAAACCTCTTAATGGATTCAAAGAAGCCGCACTTCGCTTATCACAACCCATGTAGTGTCACAGGGTTGTTACAGAGAGGTCAGCTCATCCTCTTGGTGTTGGGTGATGTTCTTGATGGGATGGATGATGTAGCTCACTGGAGGACTGGAAGAGTAGGATGCTCTGAGGCACATGGGCTGGTCAGGATGGGACCCCAGCAGCATTGCCTGTGACAAGAGGGGATAGGATAGGATGGGATGTGATGGGATGGGATGGGGTGGGATGGGGTGGGATGGGGTGGAGGGTTGGTTTTGGCTTGCAGGTTATGCTCAGCATTCCTGCACAACCCCATCAGCTTTCCATAAAAAGTGCAGCTCGGAGCCCAGCGGGGGTGTCCCGACACATTGGACACCGAAGGTGAGACAGAGGTCATGGGCATTCCATGTGGACCCGACTGAGGGCATCTCTGCTGGTGCAGGACTCCCCCTCTTTGGTGCTCAGGACGTGATGGTGGTGTGTGCAGCACTGTAAAGCAGACATGACCTGTGTGATGCGTCACTGATTTCCCAGCAGAGGGGTAGTAACAGAGCTGTATGAGCTGGGTGCATGGAGCAATGCCATCCTACCCCCAGGCAGCTCCCAAGGCATTGCCCCACAGCAACCCTGGTCTCTCTTGGTAACCGGGACCTGTAGGGAGCAGAGACTGGGGCAGTGTCCTGGGTTCAGCTGTAACTTATCTTCCTCCTTCCTAGTTATCTGGTGCTGTGCTGTGTTTTGGCTTTAGCCTGAGAACAACGCTGATAACACCGATGGGTTTAGGTGTTGCTCAGTAATGTTCACTCTGATCAAGGACTTTTCAGTCTCATGCTCTGCCAGGGAGGGGGGGCACTGGAAGCCAGGAGGAAGCAGAGCCAGGACACCTGCCCCAAACTGACCAAAGAGGTATTCCATACCACAGCACGTCATGCCCAGTATAGAAACTGGGGGGAGCCACCCAGAAGGCCCAGATCGCTGCTCAGGTTGGGCTGGGGATCGGTCGGCGGGTGGTGAGCGGTTGTATTTTCTTCCCTTGTTGTTTCCCTCATCATTATTATTATTGGTGGCAGCAGCAGTGGTTTGTGTTATACCTCAGTTACTGAACTGCTGTTATCTCAACCTGTGGGAGATACATTCTTTTGATTCTCCTCCCCATCCCTTCAGGAATGGGAAGGGAAGAAGTGGGAGAATGAGCGAGAGGCTATGTGTTCTGAGTTACTGGCTGGGCTCAAATCAGGAAAGGTCTCCCCTGCACCCCTGAGTCCGTGAGACCTTCCTCAGAAGGGTTAATCCCCAGCTGAGAAAGGGTTTGTGGAAAGCTGCCCCTCTGCTTCTGGCTCTGCTGCCATTCACCTGCCTTCATGACCCTGCCAAAGGGGGATGTTAACACATTCATCTCCCAGGGGCACACTGGGGAAACTGAGGCATGCACAGTGGTCATGACAATACTAAAAACACAACTTCAGGTTGTAACAGCAGGTAACTGAGGGGCTTGACATCCTCCATGGCCGTGTGATCTCCTCATCTGGCTGGAGCAAGGATGCACCATTCCCATCCCAGCAGGGCGGCATATGGGAGACGATCAGTCTTCCCACTGCCCAGGAGAGGAAAAGCCCACTGTTCCCCCATGGCCTATCATTACCCAAAGCCCCATTGCTCCCTCATGGCCCTTCATTCCCCCACAAAGCACCATTCTCCCTGGGACCATTGTTTTCTGCTGCCCTTGTCAGTGTACATGGGATCTCAAGGCTCGAAGGACCCATGTCTTAGGGTTTTCCATCACACTGCCTTTAATCTTTGGGCCTAGGAAGAGGCTTGCCATCCACTCAGGCTTTCTTGAACACCAGCCTGGATCAGGTGCTGTCCATAAGCTTGGTCTACCTTTGGAGATGGAGGCAGAGAGTGCAGGCAAGAATGGGCCCATCAGGAGGTACCAAACCCCACTCTGCCTTCTGAGCTGCTGTACTGCCCATGCTGCCTCCTTGGAGGGGCTGATGTGAGTTATGCCTTGGAGAAGCACATCTGGGATGTGACCCCAGATGTGACACAGATGGAGACTCCTGCCCAGGAGCCTGATGTGAGAGTGAGAATGTTCAGGTCTGCACAAGGAGGAATCTGCTGCTGAAGTCACCCCAGCTTCCAGGGAAATACTGTAATTAGGACACTAATTACCTCAGCTGCTACCAGCTTCCTCAGATGGAGGTGCCTCCATGTGTTTACCACAGTGCCTTCTCCCACCCCCAGCCTGAGCCACCACCTCCATCGTTACTGAATCATTTTCTAGGGAGGTAAACCTGTGTTCAGCAGGAGAGCTCCAATAGATAGCAATTTATTTCTCATTACCTAATAATTCCTCTTCTATCTGCTGCTTCTTCCCAATGATAACATTACAGTAATGAATTAAAACACTTGTTAAGTAGGCAGCACAAGGCAATGTCCTCACAATCCAGATCCATAAAAAGCACACAGCGATGGCAGATGGGGAGTGGGGCATGATTTCCAGGGATCATTTTGTTCACATTTATCCTGTCTCTGACAAAGCGAAGGGACACATTCAGCCAACTCCTCTGCCAGGCTGCAGCTAACAAAACCCCTATTTCACTTCAACAATTAGGCAGTAGCTGTGTAATCTTCCAAAGCCCTTTGAAGCCCCCCTGTCTCTTATAATCATGCCCCCATTTACAAGGTCCCACCTGTACCTGGGGTTTTGATGACTCTCAGAGCAGATGATGGGTTGTGTGGCTTGGGTGTATCTTCAACAGAAGTGCCCCACAGAGGTCCATAGCATGCCACTGCTTGTTGGCTCTCAGTGCTAAGTCCAGCAGAGCACCATCCATGTTGTCTGACACCAGTAAGGATCAGTTACGTGGGCATCTGGAGTTAAGTACTCTGATACTCAGCGCTGTGGGTGCAGAGAAGAACCACAACCCACAGAAAAGAACGTGCAGCTCTTGTCCACAGCAGATTCATGGGCCAGTGGTTTCATGTAAGTTTGCATTAAAGGCCCAGATTTGACAGTAGGGGTGTGCTGTGGATACCAACAATGGTAGTGAAAACCCCACATCAGCTTAGGACCACTGAGTTAGGAAATGGTACCTCGAGGTGGGAAAAAGGAGTGTAGCAACAATAATGGATGTGGTTCTTGCCAAAGCAGCTGGTATATTAAAATCTAAGGTGTTGGCCCATTGCCTTTGCTTGTGCCTTGTGCTGGAAGGAAAGGATGATGCTTCACTGCTTCTCAGCCCTCCACAGGACCCACAGGACTTGTTCAAGACCAGATCAGTTCTATGGGCTAAGAAGAAATCTCTGCAGCTCCTTCAGCCCTGAGCAGTCAGTCACAAAGGATTTGTTCCTGTTCTATATTTGGTCTATCCTAAGACCCTCCCAACTTTTTTATGAGAAATGGGAGCAAGAGCTTTGCCAATGCTCTCCCATGGGATGGAGCAGTGCCATAGTGAAGAGGATGCACCTGGGAGCAGTCACTTCCTGGTTGTTCTCACCAGAGATGCCCCCCTCAAGACTTTTCCTCTCCTGTCTGCCTCACAGCCTGGTGCTTAGCCCCAGGCACCCACATACTCGTGCCAACTCATTGCAAGACATTCCCAGGCCCATACCCTCAATGCCAGGGTCTCCAGGGCTGCAGGGCACATTGCTGACCTGGACAAAACTTCCATCATGGACATAAGGCGATTTTCCTTGCGTAGCCTTCCTCAAACCTCACACAACAGAACAAATACTCCGATTTCTCCAAAATAGCATTTTCAGCAGTGAGATGGGGACCAGAAATAGCCCTTCCCACAAACTGAAGGCGCTGCAGACACCGGAGCTACCACAGGTGACAGCCTCCCCCATCCCAGCTCCTGCTGTACCCTTGGAAACACTGAGGCAAGATACTGAATGTAAGCTTGGGCTTTTGCCTTATGGCTTTTGCCACTAACCAAAATGAATGCAGGAAGAGCGTCCTGAAAGTGAACTTTGAAGTTTGCAGAGATGTAAGTGGGTTTCAAAGCCTTAAAGGTTTGAAACCTCCGTGGTTTCAAGGCTTTAAGGCAGCCTTAAACAATCCTTCTGCACTAACAGGCACATCAGTATTCAAACCAGAAGGGCTGCTTGTAACTGCATGAACATCTTCTACAGTCTAAAAGCTTTGTAAATGAGGTCCACAATCATTACCAAGGTAAATATATTTGGAGATTTGTTTGAGCAATTACAGTCATTTTTAAAACAATGCATAAGAATGGACAAGACTCTAATAAGCCATTACTAATATCACATATTAATGTCACTTTAGGACATGAATGCCTCTGGCTTATCCAGCTGATCCAGCTAGTTTAGTTCTGCAAATAATAGCAGTGATATAGGCAGAATTGGCATCACTGGGCATTGCCGATGCCTAATAATAGAGGCAATAAATGTGCCCTTGTGGAACTGCTCTACTCCTACCAACCAGGTTCTCCTTTGACATGTTAAGTCTTCATTTTCCTTTGCTCTGTGAGAACCAGTTCGAGTAGAACGGAGCTGGTTAATCCCTGAATATGGGACACCATTACAAAGGGGTTTTGAAGACTTGACTTTGAAGTGTGCTCTCTGCCAATTATAACTTCCAGCAGCTATGGCACTCCCAGCCTATGGAAAAGCCATTTCCCCATCAGTTTCTCCCAGTATTTTCAATAGCACAATTTTCCTTCTTTCCCTTTCATCCCTTTGGAAAACACCACCAGTCTGCAGTTAGCTGACCACAGGTCTTGTCAAGAGCCAGGCTCACAGCAGCACCACAGTGCGTTGCGAAGTGTCAGCAGCTGCAGAGATACACAGAAAGGATAAGAGCAAATCTGGGCTCCTCTGTGCATCCATCACCTGGCCTTGCATGTGAAATCACAGGACACAGGACCCAGGCTGAACTCTGGGCAAAAGAGAAGGACACATAGGCTTGACCTTGAATGTAAGAAAGCTTCTCATCTCAAGCTGAGCTGGTGTCTCCTGGGCCCCATGTGCAGCTGGCAAAGAGACTCTGGCAGATCCTGATCCCACCATGATATCACCAAGATGGGTCAGATGGGTGACCTGCTACTTGAGTCTATTTCTTCCCACTATAACATATGCTCAGAGACGAGCTCAGGTGACAACACCTTTCTAGTGCCCAAGTACCCTGCCCTGTTGCCCTGCTTCAGATCAACCTCAGATCTGCCTCGGATGTTGTACAAAGTGCTGCAGCTCTGCCAGCCCCAGAGCCTCAGCACTGGCTGCCAGCTTTGAGGATGGGGCTTTTCAATGCTCAGACCCTTCCACTCAAACAAGAGCAAAGAATGGGAAGGAAATGCCAAGTGGGCACCTGCCTCCAAGAGCTCACAACCAGAAACGCTCACCTTTGACTAATCAGTCTCTCCTAATGAACAGCCTGGTCAGCTGTATTTAACTGCCTGGGTAAGGCAGATAGAGCTGGAAAATCTCATACCTGTCAGGTCTTTTTCTTCCCCTAAAGCACCAAATTATTCACCATCCCCTCGTAGCATTTTGCAGCCAACTTTTTCCTGGGATGCTTTTCAAAGGATGAAGCACGAGCACTCTGTGACATTTCTAGCACCTATAAATACCTCCCCACCACCCTGCCTGCCCAACTGGTGAGTTATGCAGGAAGATATATAAAATAAACCAATCAGATCCATTTTGTTGTCAATGTCCCGTTCTTCAGCTGGCAAGAGAGCAGCCAGGCTGTTGCTCTGGAAAGAGCAAGTAATGCCTGGGGAACACTGAACTTCTCTTTGCCTGTAGGTATGGGGCACGTTGGAGGGCAGCACTGAGCGGAGATAGGCCCTGGTATGCTGGAAAAAGGAAGAGGGGCTTTAAAAGAGAGCAGCATGAAGCCCAGGGCAGTACTAGTCCCCAGACTGGCAGGAAAACCCACATCCAGGGAACTGAGAAGCTTGCGCTGAAAGAAGCACTGAAGAACCACCAAAGGAGGACAAATCCAGCAATGTTATCTGGAGCGCGATGCACTTACACCACATTCTGGTCCTGCTTTCATGTGTTTCATTCAGCAGCGCTCTACTTCTGCAACTACAGCTCCTGCATGGTGAAACACGTGGGGAATTTAATGCTCCCAAACGTGCAAAGCTGAGGGAAGTGACCAGTTTACATTAATATCTAGTTGGCAGGTTGTCATTTAAATTGGCAGGGATTTAATTTCTAGCATAGCTTTCCCTCCTCCAGCCAGACACTGATTCTGTAGCGTAGCCTGCAGAATCTGCTGCCTCATTTAGGAGCTAAGAGGTGTTTTAAAATAGGAAGCTTAAGACATCTGTATCCCTTGCATTACGTATCTGCAGATGTCCCCTGCAAAGCCGTAACTCACTGCTTCATCATTAGTTCTCAGCACTGTGCCTTGGAGACACTGCTTCCAATGAAACCAAGTTCTTATCTGAAAGATCTCCCACCTCACCTTCATTTGGAATGTTGTTGTTTTCCACGAGTGCCGAGACAAGATGATTCCTGAAGGACCATGCTCAGACCATGAGGGTTGCTGTGGATCCCCTGAGGAGATAAAGCCTGAGGACTTCACCCTCCTGCATTACGCTGGGTAAGAGAACAATACACTGTGTGATACGCTGGATGGGCAGAGAGTTGACCATCAGTGTGTGCTGAGGCCACCCGTAAAGTTGCCCAGCTTCATGCACTGCCCACAGAAATGCTGTTGTGGTTTAACCCCCAGCTGCAGCCAAGCATCAGACACCCAATTCCTCACTCACTCCCACCAGGATGGGGAATGAGTCGGAAGGGTAAATGTGCAGAAATTCATGGTTGAGATGAAGATTTTAATGTAAAGCCGTAAGTGAATGGCATGTAGGACTGTGCAGAGCTGCTCTGAACACGGGAGCAGCTCACAACAGGCTTGGGAAGGGTGGTAGTATGAGCTATACAGTAACAAAAGAATTGGCTGTGGTGCCTCCGTGAGTTTCTCAGGGTATGGCAGGAGCATAGAATCACAGAACAGTTTGGGTTGAAGGGACCTTAAAGCTCATCCAGCTCCAATCCCCTGCCACAGGCGAGGACACCTTCCACTAGAGCAGGTTGCTCCAGGCCCCATCCCAGGGCCGGGCCTCACCACATGTCCCCGTGAAGACCCACATCCCAGGGACACGACAGCCGCTGGCCTGGCACTGCCAGGAACGGTCTTCAATCAGGACCTCCGTCTCTCAACTGAACTGACCCAGGGACAAGTGATGTCCAGGCACCCACACCTGCGGCTGCCAGGGATAGGCTTCAGTCCACAGAGCAGTCCTCCCCCTTATCCATTACCCGTTCCACATCAGTCCCTCCACAACCCATGCAACTACCAGGAAGTTTCTCCCAGTGATGTGCAATACACCCATGCTTCCAGGCGCTCAACACATGGAGCACCCAGAGCACAGAGGGGAAAACACTGTTGCTTCCCGGATTTTTGCTTTCTGTTTGTTAGGAGACTTCACATGTACCCACCTCTATAGGATGCTCTGGCTGAGGAACAGTCTGTTGAAGCTTCTGATTTATAGGCTTCTTTGGGAAGCTTTGTCTGTGGAGCTCTCAAGTGATGCTGGTGGGCTCCTGCTCGCTGAAGCACAGCAATGGGTTTGGCTCACCTTTTGGAGAAGCCTTTCATAGCACTCCTGAGTTGGCCAGGTGTGGGATAATTAGGAAATGTGGGATAATTAGGGATTACATTTATATTCGAAATGCAGCATTGTCCACACATAAGGGAAAAATGGACTTTCAGGGCCTCTCGGTGCGAGATGCAGCCACACCTGGTATACCAGGAATGTGCACTCCACAGTGGTTCCTGTGGCAACACGGACGGAGGATGGAGCAGTGTAGAGATCTTGCAGCTACTCTCTGTCCTAAACTTAGAATCTCTACAGAGTTACTTTTACTGTTACCTGTGTATTTTAGAGCCAGGCTGTGTTAACTTTATCGAGCGCTTGTATTCATGAAACTGTTATTCGCACGTGCTTTTGCAGACAGTATTTATCATTGGCAATCCATAAGAACCTGTATCTGTTGCATCAATAAACTAATTTTCTCATTAAATGTGACCCCATTTCGAGCTGTGGTGCACTGTCAGTGAATCTGGATCAGTAAGGTTTGAAGTAGCGAACGCAGCCAGACCAGTAGCTGCAGCCGACTGGACTGGGCAGTGTGGTGTGCAAGCAGTGAATCCGGATCAGTAAGGTTCGAATTAGCCAACGCGTCCGGACTGGTGGGTGCATATTGGAGCCATTCCCTGCCCTTCCTCTAACAAAGCAAGGGGTTCATTTTTCTCCCCCTTCTAACGCAACACCAGGGTGCACTTGGTGACATACAGCAGGTCAGAGGGGGCTCAGTAAGACAAAGCAAGTGAGCACCAAACACCCTTTGTGGTTTGTACATGAGCCTCTTACCCATCTTCCTCCCAAGATTCGCTCCACCACCCTGAGTACTGCACATGCTCCACAGCTACATTGCAGGCCAATGGACCCTCTTGTTCTGCTGCTTCTTGTCCCAGGTGCAAACACATTGCTGGGTTACCCAAAAGACATGGGACATGGGATGGATGCACTGCCCTTGCCAACCCACCACTCTTTCCTGCCTAATGGTGTGCAAGGACTCCAGTGATGCTGAGCTAGAAGCTCAGCTGGGAAGCATCATTTCTAACCTGGAAGTAGATCCTTCTCCCACGGCTGCAGTGGCCATACCACAGGCTGGTCAGATCCAGCTCACCTCATTTAAGAAGTCTAAAAGTTAAACATCTTGGTCTAGGCCACTCACTCCATTTGTTCACAGTGAGGGCAGGGAAATGAGAGCCGGGTCAGACCCCTCTTTGATGAACAGTGCAGAATGAGGTGAGAGGACCAAGTTCCCTGCATATCAGTAAAGGTGACCTGCCCAGACCTGCAGGTCTCTCCAGGCTGCAAACTCCCACCCTATGAACCTCACAACTGCCTGGAAACAGGGTTCTGAGAGTTCCAATGGCACCATGTAGGCAGTGAGAACGAAGCTGGCTGATGACTTCCCCTTTCCCCAGTTGGTGCTACACACCTGAGCCCATTCAAGGCCAACTCCGGCAAGTGGGGACCTCTCAAGATGAGGTGTTTGTCAAGGAGTTCATTGACTCTGGGGATCCACCTGAGTTACAGTGCATCTGCCTCCTCCCCCTTCCCTCCTGCACAGCCTTCTGCTGATGCCTGCAGTGAGTTCAGGGGTGGCAGTGAACCCCACCAGTGACAAACCCAGAGGAAAAGCCCTGTGCTGTGTCCAGAAGCACTGAGAGCACAGCACAGCTCCATTTCCCCATGCCACCAAACCCAACTTCCTATGTTTCCTAGCTCCCAAGCACTCGGCTTCTGCAGTCCAGAGCAATGCTCTCTGTGTCCAGCTCATTCAGGCAACCCACAGCCTAGGCATCCCTCTCTGTTCTAGAAATGCTGCAGTTTTATTGTTGGTTACATGAAGCACATTGGTTGCTAACACTATTTTCAATGTTTTTAACATTTACAGCAATATTAGTAAGCAACAGTTTACATCCACAATACTTGTTGATCTCCCAGCTTCTGATATCGCACCCATAACAAGGAAACACTCATGTATAGGAAAGGATAAGATCTGAAGAATTTCACCGGTCCCTGGACTATGAGGACTCTGGAGAAGGCCACTCACTTGGAAACTGTTTTGGAAACCAAAAGAAAAATATATATGACATTCAGACTTGAGCTCACTGCTCTCTGGGTGTGGAAGATACTGCTGTAGGTTAGGATCTTCCAGTGCTCCAGTGCACGGATTACAGGGTGGTGATTTACAGCAGCCATGAATCTGCCCCATGTGTTCCTCTGCACTTCAGTCACCTCCTTGCAGGCTCTGTTTCAGCTGTGTGCCCAAGTGCTCAGAGAGATGAATCCTGGGTTCAACCTCAGGATCTTATTTAAGCTGTCTGAGAAAGACCTCATTAGGGATTTGCAATGAGGGTCTCTGTCGGGGATCAGACCTGCAGCAGCAACGCCACGCCAGCGAGCACCCACTTGGAAGGATTCTCTTTAGTTTTAAGGTTAAAAGTCCACACATAGGTTGGCCCTCTCTGGCGCGTTTTGTACACAGGACATGGGTACATGTTATGGAGATCTTGTTTGTCAGCAGGAATGGCTTTGAGGAAAAGGACGGGCATGGCCGGGGTCAGTTCTTTGAGCCTGGCATCAGTGATTATCCCAGTCTACAAAGGAAAGAAGACAAAGTTTAAGATTTCTAAGACACCCCTCAGCTGTACCCTGATCCACATGATCCTCTGCTGGTCTTATTGGGGAAGATGAGACATCTTTCTGAGATCAAGGTGGGGGATGAGTTTATTTGATGTAAGGAGGGTCAGGGTCTAACTGCTCCCTTGTTTCATCAGAACCCTCAAGGTTCATGCCTGGTCTCATCAGATGCTCAAACCCACACACACCTGAACAGGCCTCTGTGGGGGAACAATGTTCCTGGCCATATCCAACCACACTGTCCTCATGCAGCTCCTGCTGAAGGGGTTGCCAGCCTAGGCCAATCTCATGGGAAGTGCTGCTTATGCCAGGCTGTGCTAAGACCAACTGTGGACACCTCAACTGAGCTCAACTGAGAGCAGTCTAAAAGGCACCAAACAAGCGTCCCACCACACAACCAGAATTTGAGCGTGAGCTGGGATACACTTGTCTGGGTGATGAATGCAAGCAGGGGCTTGTGGGGCCCCAAAAAACACCATAGGCTTGTCCTCACTCTCCCAGGTGCTCACACAAGCAATTGGGATTCAGAAGGATTGCTGCTGAGGGAGTATCATCATTAAATAATGCATCCACGCTGTCCCCTTCAAAGCAGCGCTCTCACCCAGCAGGCTGTCCAACCCAAGAGGACAGCGTGCTGTCAGAGCATGAAATCAAGGGCTTGTTTCTCTAACTCGGGTCTTTCTGTTTCTCTTTCTGACAATAAAATGCCCTACACATCAATCAGTTTCCAGGAAAGCTTTCAAAATTGCTTAATGCAGGCGAGAGGCACCAAATGAAAGCAAACATAGGAACGGAAACAAACCTCAGTGCTCAATAAACTGCCTCTAACTGCAGCTTAGCGTCACATATCAGTACTATTCCAAATGCTCTTAGATCAGAGTTGTGGGATGAGGTTCAATATCTATGGTTGTTTACTCAGTTCTGCAAATGAGTGAAGAAAAAGAATCCCTCTTGCAACATACCTTGGTTTAATTGTACTAATGCCATCTGTTCTATTAAGCTATGATAAAGCCAACTCACATTTCAGATTCTCTATTTAAAACATGCTAAACACACATGAAATAATTCCTCTCATACACTGCAAAGAAGCCATTTTTCACACGCTCTTTTTAAACCCACACCTCAAATTCCTGAGGCTGCATTTTGATCTGAGCTCTTTTTCTTAGTCCTGACAATTCCTCCAATCAAGTTTTCAAGATATATTCCACCTATTCCTGGGTTAACAAGAGCTGAAATCTTCCCGAGCTCTCTCTATGGAATATATCACTTTGTTATGTCTGGGCTGATTTGCATTTGCATTTTTTATCGCTCTCATCATCAGAAATTAATCCTCCTCTGAAAGCAATTTTCCCCTCACTGCTTGGCACAGCGCACCTGGTGAACAGCCACTGTCTGTGCCCAGAGCTCAGGCCTTGCAGCCTCAATAAATCCTCACTGCTGCTTGTCCTGGCTCCTCAACAGGCAATTTCAAGAGTGGACATGTTACACTGCCACATATCAAAGGGTCCAATGAGCCAAAGCAGCTGTCATGAGCCAGGGATGCTAACAGATGGGCCCAAATGCACAGGCAGCAGGCCAGCATCCTCACTCAACTGCACTGGAGGTGTTGCAGCACAGGCACACTTGAACCATGGCTAATTTAGGGTCAGTTAGCTCAAAGACTTCAATATGGTTTGGTTTTATGTCAGATAGAGCTGTCTGCAGGGAAGGAGGGCTGGTGATCTGACCAGCAGTGTAGCCAGCAGGGAACATCACTCCAAGGTGGTCCAGATATTGCTGGAGTTAATGGCTTCAGTTGGACACAGGGAATGAGAAAAAGAACCACCCATGGAATGAGCAGTGAAGAAGACCTGATGACATATGAAGATAGGATGAGAAAGTTGGGGCTGTTCAGCCTGGAGAAGAGAAGGCTGCGTGGAGACCTCATAGCAGCC
>JAOEHX010049503.1:0-20957 GCA_025448015.1 Bolborhynchus lineola | reverse complement strand
AGGCTGCTATGAGGTCTCCACGCAGCCTTCTCTTCTCCAGGCTGAACAGCCCCAACTTTCTCAGCCTGTCTTCATACTGGAGGTGCTCCAGTCCCATGATCATGCTTGTGGCCCTCCTCTAGACTTGTGCCTGGTTCCACCTCAGAGGTTGGCTTCTTTGGTGGTAGAGCACAGTCCCGTTATATTATTCTAAAACAGAGCATTGGTTTCGAAACCAATGAGGTTTCCTTCTTAAAAAGCGCTGTGACCTGCTTTACTCTTTTGAATGACCTACATGATGCAGGATTACTGAAGTGCTTCAGATCCTCAAAATAGTTTGTTCTTTAGAGAGACGTGTTGTAAGATGAATAAGCTGGGAGGAATGTTATTTTCTCCTAATGTATTTATTGTTTTGGAAATAAGATTGATATAAAATATTTCCATATTATATATAATTATTTTTATGACATTAAGTATGTCTACAAAAACAAAGGAGAGGTTCATGGGTGAGATTTTTGATCCATGCAAGACAGGCCAGATGAATTGCTCTGTGCAAGTCCTTATCCCTCTCTGCTGCTCTGAGGATTTTTGTAGGAGCCTACATGAATAAACTTAACGTAAACACCTCACATTCACATGACCCTGGTAGGTTGCCAGGATACTTAACCCCAGTATCCACCCTCCCAGCATTTTTGCACATGCTTAATTAACTGTCATCGACTGTCATCTGCCATGGGCAGAACTAGAAAGAACTGCAAGTGGTGCTTGCAGATTTTGGTTTCTCTGTGTCTCAATTCTTCATCTGTAAAATGGGAATCAGGTTTTCTTGCATACTTCCTGATTCTTCTCTGGTGATATTGTAGAGCCTTTGGGGGAAGTCTTGTTCTTACGAATGTTTGTGGATTGACTAGGACCAAGAGGGCCCTATTTGCCTTGTGACTGGGACTCTGAATGCCACTGTAATGCTAATTCCAGTGCTATCCATAACACCGCCACCAGTGGTGGTATTGTTTAGAAATAAAAATTTCTGAAATTGTGTCTGTGAGTGAGACATGGCTGAGCTGGGAGGTGAGGTTGGGTGGTGTGATGGTACAGTAGTTAAAAATGAGCTTCCACCTTCAGCACAGTTAGCCAGTTGTATTGTTTCTTGGTCTTTTCTGAAAAAAAACCCACCCAAAATCCTAAACCAACCAAAAACCTGACAAACCAGTTTGCCTCAGCTCTGGTGGATCAGTACTGTGAAGTGGAGCAGAGTCTGATATGTTTCCAGTAAGTGGCAGTCATTCATGCTGATAGGGTCAGCACCAAAGAGATGATTAGATTCAGGCTTAGAGTGTGTCTGTCCCTCAGATGAGATCTGATGCAGTTCCAGGGAATTTTCACCTAACTGCATCAGTGAGCCATTAATGCATCTCCTTTGAGTTTTACCACATCAACACTGCCCAGCTAGACACATGTCTTTTTAGTGGTCCTCCATGCACCTCCAGCATGGTTGCCTCTCCTGCGCTCTGCCTGTAGCACATGACAGCGGAAGTCACTTGCTGCAGCAGTATGCAAATGAACAAAAGACAGGTGAGATTCAGGTGGTCTGGCAGAACAGTCCCCTTCTTCTTTGCTTTCTTATATCAGGTAGTCTGAGAAGGAGGAGGGAAGATGATGTAACTTTGCTGGAGATAGTTTGACATGTGAGGTTTCTGAGTAGTAATCAGTTTTTTCCCATCTTATTTTGTATAGTTTACAATGTAATGATGATAACCAGCATTTGCAAATCAGAAGGGTAAATACTGGGCTGGATAGGTGCAAACCTCATGGACTGAGCAGGGTAAACTTTCTTTTGCTTTCCTTTTCTCAAAGGGGGAGTCGATTTCAGAGCAGTCGAAGTGGTGTAGCCCACACTGGTGGAATCTGTTCCTTGCTTAAAGGTGGAGGTGTGAATGAGGTAGGTGGGGATAGTGGCATGAGCAAAAAGTGGTGGAAACTTACCTGCACAGAATTTGTCAGCACAGACATGTTCCTTAAAATACCTTCCTGCTGCTTTGCTGATGCAGTTTTAGTTCAGGGATATTTCTATAAAAGCGATGTCTCAATGAAGAGTGATAAGTGAACAAATTCAGATATGGATTCAAATACACTTTTTTTTCAGTAGATTCTGCAATATCCTGTCATTCATACTTATAGTTACAATAGCAGAAAGCAAACAGACTTTCTCTTGCTTGACTTGTCCTTAAGCCAGCATTTAGTTTTCCTCACTTGTCCGTTACCTAGCTGCTCTGAAGTAAGATCTCTAACACTGTACATCTGATTTTGTTTGATAAAAGTTGCCTTGAAATGATAAAAGCTTCACTTGTGTCTGAGGTGCATATATATAACTGATGACTCTTCCTACCTTATTTCTTCTTTCAGTTTGGAAAGCCAGACTTAATGGCAGTTACCCTGGCTCAGACCTTGGCACAAAACATCGGCATTTTCTCAGACTGAAGAAAAACTATAAGTGGTAAGGTTGTTTGGCTTTTTCACTCTTTCTCAAGGGTGAAATCTTAAACAGTGAGAGAACTGATCAGTGTCTCTCTGATAGGAATTTTTACCATGTTTCTCACAATGACAGCATATTTAAATTTTTATTGTAATATCATGAGGAGGGAATCACATACCATTAATTTTCCTCTATTTAAAAGCTGTGATATCCCTCTGCCCATAATTGCTGACAGCACTAGTATCACCATTTCATTAAACTTAAATTATAAAGGTGTCTGCCACTTCCATTCATTTCAGGGAGATGGATGTCAAGCCCACAGACTGAAAGACTGCCATCTTACAGTGCAAAGGTAGAAATATACAGTGTTGGACCTGGGAATGATAAAGAGCCACCTCAGTCTTGTTACACAAGAGGGTTTTGACAACTTAGCTTTTTTGCTGTTGGCCTTGATTGAATTCCTCTTGTAAATTACTCAAATCTGTTCCTCTTGTAGATTACCAAAACCTCCTGTATTTGCCACCATACTGCTGCCATTTCTCTGCTGTAACTATACAGCATTAATAACCCCTATTTATGTGAAATGTTTTAATTCAGATCTCCATGCCCCACCCCAACAATGACCTTACCCTCTCTGTGTCCATGTTATATGAAGTCCCAGCTTGATGTGATTAAAATAATAATATTGCAGTCTTGAAACAATAGATGATGGAGTGTTTAGTTTTTGGATCATGTGTACTTATGTGGCTTACATAAAAAAATTAGTTATTATATTGAGTAAAAGAACTCTGCTTAGGTAAATTTTATTTTCAGGCATTACAAGGAAAGTATATAATGCAGAGATACATCTGCAGGTAATGTTTTTTTGCAGTTCATGTAGTTTCATTTTGAAGGCTATTCAGGAATGTAGGAAGGATGCTTTATGCTACTGGAATGCTCAGTATTCATTTTCCAGCTGCATATCATTAACCTGATGCAGGGGCAGGACAAAAGTGAAAATGATAATAATGATGATTCTCTTTCTTATGGCTGAGGGGAGTGGAGGGAGGAGAATGCAACTGCTGGACAGAGCCTCATTTCTTTCTAATTGTTCTTTTAAAATGGAAGCAATAAACTGATGTTTATGTATTACAAATTACAAAGGAAGAGAAATTACATATGCAAAGCATATGTACAAAACCAGACACAGGACACAGTTTTGATAGCAGAGGGCGGAGACCAGAGGAAAGCAATGCCAGGCAGGGAAGAAAGGAGGGCTGCCTTCTGCCTGGCCAGGGGTTGTATGGGGGAGGAAGAGAGAGAGGAAGAGGAAGCTGCTAGATACCACTTTAATCATCAGTGTTTACTGATGATTTTATGCATTTTTGTGTGCATTATTGGTTTGGTTTGTTTTTATCCAAGCAAAGATTTCCTCAGTCACATTAGCATAGTTAAAGAAGAGAACTGAAAAATTAGAAGAAGGCTTAAAATGATTCGTCTCTTTTCTTTTTACTCTGAAAATTTGGGAATTGAATATGCATGACACAGGAGAAGGCAGGAGAACTGACTCATGATTTACATGTGCTGGAGGCTGACGCTGCAGTTTCCCTAACTTCACTTTAAAAGAAGGAAAGAAAAACAGGGACATATTTTCAAATTGCACAGAGCCATGGATAGTTTTTGAAAGGAAGTTCTCAGCAGGCACTGATACACTTAAACTAAGGCGTGCATTAAACTAGCAAATTATTCTTTTCACGTTGTATTTAAACATGAAATGGAATTGTCTACAGGTTTTGTGATAATAAATATATTATTTTGGACTCAAAATGTAATTTCTTATTTTTTTGTGTTGTTGTCAGGTGAGTGTAAGTGTGAGGACACGTGGTCTGGATGCATAATGGGAGACATGGGGTAAGGTGTTGCACTAGAGGAAAATCATGTCCTTCATATAATAACATAAAGGAAAGGTGTGCAAACTTTTACCTGTTATGGTTCAGCAGAGTATTTTCTGTGAATCTTCATTTATTTATTTATTTATTTATTTATTTATTTATTTATTTATTTATTTATTTATTCTTATCAGAAAGTGAGGTACTGCCTGTTTGACATGTAGAAAAGACACTTCCAAAGAAATGCGAGAATAAGTGAGTTAATGAGAGGATACATGAGGATTTTTGGTGACTACTGGTTTAACTCACAAAGCACAGGGCTCAGCAGCCAAGTCAGGGCATTGCAAAGAAGCGGGAACTTTTATCTATTGTTTTTTGTCCTCCAGTTTCTGTGATAATGGTAGAAAAACTGTGCCCATTGGAGGCTGAATATGCTTATACCCACATGTAAAGTCACTGGAGAGTTTTTATCTAATGACTACTGAGTCAGCAA
This sequence comes from Bolborhynchus lineola, assembly GCA_025448015.1. Lineage (NCBI taxonomy): Eukaryota > Metazoa > Chordata > Aves > Psittaciformes > Psittacidae > Bolborhynchus > Bolborhynchus lineola. The sequence goes on along the minus strand of JAOEHX010049503.1, from coordinate 16,144 downwards.
ATTTTTGCTGCTAAATGAAATCTGATGCTTTCTAATGTGTCTATTCAGATCTTCATATTGCCTGTGTTCTGTCATGTATATGAATTAAACTATAGTCTAGTTTTAGATATAGACAGTGCTCCAAATTTTATATTCATTTCAAACTAACCTGCAATAGCTCTGTTGTCAGAACAGTTTCGAACCAAGAAACATATTTCATTCAGAGCTCTTTGGAAGTGTGAATTTGTGCCTTTTTCACCTTGTGTACCCAAAAACATACTAGGGGGGATTTTTCTAATTGTTGGTATATTAAAAAAAACAATCTTGGAAGCATTTTTTTTTCTTTAAAAGTGATTCCTTATCTAATGGTCTTTAAATTCTTTTCTGAAGTCCAGACCTTTCAAATAATTAGGTATAGGCACCTAGCTTTTTGATGAAGGTTGTTGAATCTCACAGTCTCTGTCGTTTTCAGACCTAAATCATAAACACTATAGATGGAAAAGGCTGATTACGTTTTGTGAGCCGTCACTCCCTGGAATGCAGGATTATTTTGTGTGGCACTTCCGCTAATATTTTCTTATCCAGTGATGAGCTGATACAGGAAAGCCCATGAAACATCAAAATCTGCTTGAAGCATAAATGCTTTAATGACTAAGAACCTAAATATAAAGATCACTTAAGATACTTTGGGAAAAAAATTTTTCCCTGTAGAAAGGATTCATGGAAAGATTCTGTCTTTGAGAATATGATTCTCTCATCATATTCCTTTTAGGTGATATACTGTGCCTTAGGTTAGCTCTGTACTTGAATGAAATTTATTCAAGGGGCCACAGGAGAGGGGGAAACCGAAATGTTATCTGATGTTTGTTAGAAGCATATTTTTAGATGGCATAACTCTATTATATTAAATACATAAAAATTCTGTGGGACAGGAGAGCAATTTCATCAAGGAGGGAAATTAACTGTGAGCAATCTTTGTTTTCTGCAGTATGTGTAGGAGGAATTAAGTGAGATCAGGCCCGTTAGTGGAATGGGTCATGTTTGTGAGAACTACACACTGTGCAATCAGATTTGTGCAATTTGGCATGAGATAACTTAGTGAAACATTTTAGGCCTCTCACTTTCTATGTGCTCTGTGTGATTGCTGGAAGTTCTTTGTTACTTACTAAAATGATTTGCAAATTAGACAGAGTTACAGGCAGATAGTCACTCTGGTTCTGAAGTGTGGTTTTGTACACTTTCGAAAGTATAACATTATATTTCTCCTCCTATTTTGAAAAAAAAAAAAAAGAAAGAAATGTAGTGTAAAAAGCACAACAGAAAATAATCCTGCTACCTCATTTCTGTGCAGGTATTATCTTCCAAGTAAGTTCTCCAAGTGTGATATTGAAGAGTATCATGAATTTTTAAACAATGGAGGTGGAGCCTGCCTTTTCAATAAGCCAACCAAAGTAAGTATGATCTTACTTCTATTTCTAATGTAGATGAAACCAGAAAGAATGGAAGGGGTAATGTTAGAAAAAAAATAACATCTGTAATTTTGATATTTCTGGTTCCCTCTGAATTTTCTTGTGACGTAGGAGTGAAAGTATCCTATTTTAGTTCATTGTAGCTTGGAAATTACTTAAATATTTTTTTAATAAGTGGTTTCATATCCAACAGAGTTCTCACAGGCTTTGATCTGGAGCCATCCCTCAGGCAATTTGTTCTGAATATTGAATATACAATACAGTACTGAATTTATTTTATGAGATTTCAAGTGTCTTGGTAAACTTTTGCACAGTTAATTTAAGTCGAACTCATGTCTTTTGGTATGAATCTCTGGAAGCTGAAGTAAGATTGCTTTTTTTTCCACATCTGTCCCAAGATGAGGCAAAGGCTACTAGAGCCTCTGCAGGACATCCACTACTGTGCAGCCCAGCAGCTTTGCAGACGCCAACAGTTACAAGTGGTATTCTCCCTTTTTGGAGAAGGAAGAGTTTTTACAGTGGATCTCAGAACAGAGTTTGAAAACTTGGACTGGTTTTTCTATGGCTGGAAGAGGCAGAGCAGGAGAGAAAGCCCTGAGGAGCAGGGGACAGACACTAGGAGACCCTGTGCCTGCTGAGTGCTTGCCACAGTCCTCATTCCCCAGGTGCTGCCCACATGGTTCTTGTCACTGGCACTAGGGTCTGTCATCCCCTCAGCTGTGTTGGCTGGGAGAGAAGTGTATCAAGTGAGAAGTTCTTGGATCTTCTTAGTCCTGTGTTGGCTCCTTCCAAGTCAGTTTATGTTGCTCTGCAGACCCTTGCCTTGTGCTGTGTAGCGCCTCAGGCAGAGGAGACTGGCAAATTGCTGCTGGCCCTTCATCCTCAGTGCCACTGTACCTTGCCTCATCTGGTACGGTGTGTTTTTTCCCTAAAGGCTTGGGGAGAGGAGAGGTCCAAAAGCACTGTCACCCAGTTAAATGACTGACTGTCATGGTTTAAGTCTAGCTGTAACTCAGAAAACCACGCAGTCTCTCTCTCCCTCCCCCCTCTTCCTCTCCGGGCTCCTGGAGGGATAGGAAGGAGAATTGAAAGAATGTAACTCCCATGGGTTGAGATAAGAACAGTCCAGTAAGTAAAGTATAACACAAACCACTGCTGCTACCACCAATAATAATAATGATAAGGGAAGTAACAAGAGAAGAAAATACAACTGCTCACCACCCACTGACTGATACCCAGCCTGAGCCATCAGTGATCCAACCCTTCCAGATAACTGCTCCCAGTTTATATAGTGAGCTTGATGTGCTGTGGTACAGAATACCTCTTTGGTCAGGTTGGGTCAGGTGTCCTGTCTCTGCTTCCTCCTGACTTCCCCTCCTCCCTGGCAGGAGATGAAACTCAAAAAGTCCTTGCTCAGAATAAACATTGCTGAGCAGCAACTGAAAACATCGGTGTTATTAGTGCTGTTCCCAGGCTGAAATTCAAAAACACAGCACTGCACCAGCTACTGAGAAGGAGAAAAATGACTGCTGCTGCTGAACCCACGAAACTAATCCATCCCCTCCAAATTTGGCTCTAAAATACAAAATCACATGTTTTGCTGTATTGAGTCCTGAAAATTAGATGTGGAGAATATCTCTTGAGATAGCATTTGCCTTTTCTTTGCTTCTGTTGCCTCAGGTTTAGCTTGCTAAACAGGTATATTCATGTGAAAGATGCAAAGACTATGAAATGATTGACTGAGACATTTAAGGGAGAAAAATACAAAACAAGGCTAAAGAAACTCCAGCCAAGATGTAACTGCTTCCACAATGAAGGATTTGCAGCAGGTTCACTGTATTCCTGCTCCATTCACAGAAGCATGTGTTAAAGTGTAAACAGAATAATGATTGTGACTCTTTTCTCTATATAGTTAATGTTATACTCTATTTAATGTCAGTCTTTTATCAAGCAAAGGAAAGAGGCCAAGGCAGACAGGCAGTCAATGTGGAAAAGAGGCCTGATAGCTGAGATGGCCACATATGTAAAAGAGAAATTAATTTCTGGAGTGATGCACTTTTATTCTGGAATGGCTGAGAAAAAGTGCCTCTTCTGACAACCACAGAATTTCAATAAGTATTAGGGGAAGAGAAAGCATCAAATCTGGGTAAGCTGAGTCTGCTTATCTCTCAAAGGTCTCATTTTCATGAAAGAATATACTAATAAAAGTGGAGGGAAAGCAATGTCATTCAGTAATAAGATGTAAGATTTCTGTCCTGGCTCATGACAGATCTCTCATTCTTTAAAATGCACCTGTGTTTTAGAAGTTTTCTTTTTCCCATCTTATTAAAGGTGGAGACAAGTACTGGTAGGTTTATTTCTTTGCTGAGTAAATTGTTTCTATGGTATAATGTGTCTTACTTGGGCTTGTTTTAGTGATCATGTTCCTCTACGCATCTGTCACTTGAAAAGAAACAATTACTCTTATCTCAGTTTAGGTTGGCAGCATTTCCAATTTTCTCTAATGGCGTGTGGAAATGTGGAAGTTAGATGTGGAAGCCAGGGTGATTTAGACTCTATATTGTTGTTTGGATTGGTTTAAAGTTATTGTCAGTGGATGTCTGTCTAATTCACAAGGCTGTCAAAGACATGTTTGTCCTGGCAAGAGTGGTGAAACACAAATTTATTTTTTCTTTCCAAAAATATGCGATAAAACTGACACAACAAGGTGCAGTGTTCATCAGTGCTCCACTGTATGATCAGCTGTGTTCCTGAAAATTACATCAGTGACTGCCAGAGCAGATTAACCATATGCTTTTTTCAAATAAATGGATCAATTATATGACTTTGGGGGAAAAGTTATCCAATTTGCCTTTAAATGCTTTTTTTCTTCCATTTCTTACGTAGTTGTCTCTATGTATTGCAGCAGATTGGCCCAGTGTTTTAAGGCAGGATGCTCTGTTGCTTCCATCTGTTTGTGCAATGCACCTAGAGACGCTGAAGTTAAGACGCCTGGAAAAATATGTAGGAAGAAAGCAGTTTTAAGAACTATTTAATAATTCTTAAAGATACTTGCTTTCTTACAATAAATGTTAAATTCTACACATGCATTTCATACTGCAGTTGAATTTCCATTTCAATAGGGATCTAATAATAGCACATCAGCCTATGCCACAAGCCTCAGACTGGTTTGTGACACAGTGAAGTACATGGGTTGATGCTCCATCCTGTGGGCTACTGACAGAAAGGCAGCAGCCAGAGCGAAATGCACTTTACACCACGAGTGATGTACTTGTGCAAATGGCTTATAAGCAGAGTGGTTTCTGGAACAATCTTATTTTAATTGGAGAACTTGGAGGCCAATTTACAATATTTTAGTCCTGATGACACAATCTTATATCTTCTCATTTATATAGTAAAAGCTACTCTTATGTTTTCTTATGGCCAAAGGATGTTTTCAAACAACATTTTCAAATGTTTTCTTTTCTTTTTGAAAGATTACCTTTAGAAATTTAAGAGAAAGGAAAACAACAAAACCAGACAGAACAGAGTAAAAGTGTCTGTTAGAAGAGAACATAGCATGGGGTCCTATGCAAAAAACGGAAAATGAGTCTTGCTTCTGGGGAAGAAAAGTACTTCTACAAATACACAGATTTAGACATTTTAAGTTACAGTTTAGTGGGGAAGCTGAAGGGAAAGGAAGGAAACCTCACCAGCTATACTTTCTCATCTGCCTGCAATGGATGCTTATGGAAAACTGCTGGAAGTTCTCAACTGTGGTAGAGGAAAAGGGAAGGAAAAAGTGTCCGACTACAATACAAACTGATAAAGAAACCCAGCCTCTCCCCTTTTCCTTCATTGTTGAGACGCATGCTACCAAAGGACAATTTTTTAATGGCTGCTCCTTCTGAAGTCATGATACAAGCTTCAACCTCAGAGCCCTCCTCACTTGAATTCCAGAATAACAATTGCAACCCTGTGAAGTAATGAAAATGTCATATTGTTTCGATCTTTTTCCTTTCTTGTCACACCTTTTGTTTTGTGACTCTTGCTCAAACTGAATCTGCTGTAAAAATGGCACTCACGCACAGAAGACACCATGTGACTTGGCCGTATTGCTGAATTAATTCTTAGCATTGTTCATTCTCTGCACGTTTCATTTGTGCTGTTTCTATCTACTTCTCCGTGAGTTGTGGGTACTGTTTTTCAGTTCATTAAGTTGGAATGTTAACTGAAAAAACATATTTTGCACAGTAAGTACGACAACAATTCCCTTAGGAAAGACATGCCCTTTGATTTCAAATTTTGCCCTGTAGCTTCTGGATCCTCCAGAATGTGGCAATGGCTTTGTGGAAGACGGAGAAGAGTGTGACTGTGGGACAATAGCGGTAAGTGCAGCCTACTTTAAATTGGAAACCAGGTTCTTAAGACTTGTAGGACTTAGTGCCACCCATTACTGCTATTAATATTACATGGAGGAAGACACTTAATACTAAGATCCTGTGCAAAAGGATTTGTCATTTCTCACTTTTTTCCATAATATTTACTAAAATGTGGGACAGGTTTTTTATTTTATCATCACCTAGAATGAATCATAGAATCTTAGAATAGTTTGGGTTGGAAAGGACTTCATCCAGTTCCAACATCCTTGCCATGGGCAAGGACACCTCCCAGTAGACCAGGTTGCTGAAGGCCCTGTCCAGCCTGGCCTTGAACACTGCCAGGGGTGGAACAGTCACAACTTCCTTGAGCAGCCTGTTCCAGTGCCTCACCAGAAAATAAATACTGAAGAGTAATAGTAATAGCTACCTGTGCAGAATCAGGGCTTGAAAGATGTAATAGAAAGTATTTTCCTAGATGGGAACATGACTCTGGTCAGTGCTAACATGTCAGTATTTCATGATTAACACTGTGAAGTTAGAAAAATTGTTTCCTGTATTGCATGCCACACAGTATATGCAGCCTTCTGCCTCTGGAGGCCAAAAAGCCTGGTTAAAAATCTGTTTCGATAACATGCTAAGACAAGAATTAATAAGAGAGCTTGGGGTTCATCTGCTTTTCCCATGTATTCTGTTATAAGTGTGTGTGTTCCTCAGGAGTGTGCCAGCGAAGGAGGAGAGTGCTGCAATACTTGCACCCTAACGGCAGGCTCCCAATGCAGCAACGGGCTTTGCTGTCGGAAGTGCCGGGTAAGGGCAGTGACCTTCTCTGCAGCATCCTGCCGGGAATGCATACAGGTGGCTACAGACACCACAGCATATGTCATTTTCCTTGCAGATCTTGTGATTACTTTTCTGAAAGCTTACCCTTTAAAACGGGCTGAAAAATGATTTGCCTGGGGCTCTTCTCTGTCTTTAAAGCTTGGCTTCTTGGGGCAGGGACTGTGATCAAATTCAGAGGTGTTTCAGACAAGTTTGAATCAGGTTGGAGTTCCACAAGGCTTGAGTACACATCCTTGTTTAAACACGCGCATCCTTACCCATGTGCTGCTCCCAGTGCCTTACCTATTGCTCTGGATTTGCCCCGTGAGACTGAATGGGAAAATCATACCGCAGAGTGCCTGAGAAAAGGATATAGTAAAAATAAAGAAAAAAAAAGCAGAAACAAAACCTAAAAATCAGTTAGCAGAATTATTCAGAAGTATTTATCTAGATAAAAGACACCTGACTGAGTTTCTGTTAGGTGTCTTCTTATGTTTGAGCTAACTGAAATCCCATTGACTAAAGGGAATCAAGCCCAGCGTAAACTATTAGGTATTCTTCCTGATATAGCAGCAGATAGTAAAAGGAGGTTTAGCCAGATCTTGGTTGTAGGGAGCCTGACTAAATATGACTTCAAATAGTTGTTTATGCTCATTTAGTAGTATTGATAATTATTATTAATATTATTAGAACTGTGGAGTACTATGTGTGATATTTTTATCTCTGTCTGTGGACTTCTTATGAGGGTTTCATTTCCTTAGGAGGAACGTTAGTAATAACTGTGGACCACATTCTTGACTTTGTACTCATCCTGATGTTAAAAAAAGAAAAAGCACAGATTATGCTGGAACAGATCACATTTCCCTAAGCACATTCCTTATTTTTAATGTAATGTAAAAAAAAATTAGCAGATTGCCAGTGTGGGTGAATTTTATTCAAGCATCCAAGTTGCACAGGCACCATATTAAGGACTAGGAGAACAAAAAAATAGCTTCTGTGTATCTACATTATTTTTGCAATGATACAAGCAAGGGTTTATCAACATAGAGAATGGCGAGGCTGAGCCAATGTAGAGAAAGGCAGAATTTTGCAAAGTGAGCCCGTAGGTGGGGTTAATCAGGACAGCTTAAAAGACCATTTATAACAGTTCTCAACATCCCTAGAACTGTATCGGTTTGGTAAACCCCAGGGGTCCCGTGTCGCAAGAGAACACTTACTGTGCTTGGCGCTGCACTTGGGAAGGGGTGCCTCAGAAAGTGGTACCACTTGCACCAGTAGATGGCTAGTGACTTCAGTGGTACAACATCTGCACCAGGGAAAGGAAAGTCTTACCACATCAGTCAGCACATGAATATTTCCTGGTTTTATTTTAGTTAAGACTTTAAGGAGGCATTGCATTTAAGGCAAGATATGGAGAAAACAGGACATTAATTTCCTGTTCGTTTTTTTTTAGTTTGAACCTAAAGGAGTTTTGTGCCGAGAAGCAGTGAATGACTGTGATATTGCAGAGAACTGCACAGGAAATTCCAGTCAGGTGATTTTTATATTTTCTATCCAAGTGATAAAAAAACCCAGCCTGTAATCTCTCAATCACTGTGAATGTTACTGGTTTGTATAGTAAGATGTATAAAAATTGTATTAAACCTGCTGATACTGGAAAAAACAGCATGATACTGGTGTAGTTTTCCATATACTTCTGTTGTATAGTTTGCTTCCATTCTGGACTGATTTGTGATCTATCAGTTATTTTCTCTTTCTGCAGTGTTCTCCCAATATTCATAAAATGGATGGATATTCATGTGATAACCAGCAGGTAAGCAGCACTTCAGTTTGTTTTACATTCTTTCTGCTTTTATAGATTGTTTTTTATGGATTTTGATGTAAGATCTTTGGAAGTCACCTGGGACTGTTCTGCTAATATTCTTGAGTTTTGGGTACTAGTCATATTTTGGAGCTAAGCATTAAAATGAACAGAAAGTAGAATCACATAACAGTTGCCTCATTAGAAACAATGTAACAAATCTGTACATTAAACAAATAGACATTTTGGAAAATCAAATTATTTGGAACTCTGTATCTTTTCCTTCTTTCTAGGGTATTTGTTTTGGAGGAAGATGTAAAACCAGGGACCGGCAGTGTAAATATATCTGGGGTGAAAGTGAGTGAATGTTACTGCTTCTATGTTGGTTGCAGTTCATGTGGCTTGAAAGATTATTTTAGCTAAGAAAAATTATGGGACATGCGTATTCAGAACCATTAAAAACAGCTAGCACTGTATGCCACTCCCCTTCTTTCCTTCTCGTTTTGTCTTTCCATCCTCTTTCCCAGCTCTTCCTCTAGTATTGTATAACTTTATGGTGATTTTTCTGAAGTCTTAGGTTTAATTTCTCATTAATAACCACCTGGGGAGCATATGCATGTATTTCTTGATTTATTTCAGTGCCTTATAGAGCAATAAACCCTGGTCAGTCTGAACGAAATTTTAGAACAGTCCTATGGTGCCAACATAAACCTTTTCATTGAGAATGCTGTGCAGTTTCACAGGCCACCTGCAGACCATGGTACTGCAGTTCACAGTTTGGGAAGTTCTGTTTGCTTTAATAGAGCGGACCTGGCTTTTCAGAGTCTTCATCTTAGAAGAGATTTGTCTCTGTTTTTAGAAGTGACAGCTGCTGACAAGTACTGCTATGAGAAGCTGAATATTGAAGGGACTGAGAAAGGAAACTGTGGAAGAGACAAGGACTCTTGGATACAGTGCAATAAACAGTAAGTTAATCAATTTGGAAAACAGCTGGTATGAGAATTTTTATTCCTGATACAGTTTTTTGGCTAGCATGTGGAGGCTCAAAAAGCCGACTTCTTAATGCAGATCTTAACGCAGGAAATTCTGAAGCTGTCTGAGCTTTGGAAGCACTTAGACCAAAAGTTGTCCTAGGACTCTTGGTGGGGCTCAGCAGTGCAGAGGAGAGCAGCCTGTGATTTCATGTCTCAGTGTGGCGTTCACCTTTCATGCTGTGCCATTGCATTGCCAAGTTGTGTTTGGTTTCCATTGTATTGTAACTTTTGCTGTGTCCTACAAGTTGCTGCCTAAACCAGCGTTTCACATTCTGCATACAGTTGATTATTTCTGCCTATTTCTGAACCTTTTGCTAGTCCTTGTCAAACTGCACCCTGGTGTTTCAGACGAGTTCTCCATTCTGTCAATGCCATTTGAATCATAGTCCTGCCTACAGGTGAACCAGTGTCTTTTTCAACCTTTCTGTGCAGATCTTATAACCTTGCTTTTGCTCCATTACAACTACATGAGTAAAAATACTCAGTAATATGGGAGAGGCCAGACCCACCTTCTTTTCTGACACACGTAAGTTTCTGCATTTGAGCTGTGAAGTCCCTTCAACAGCTGAATTAGATTTGGTGTCTCTAGTTCCCTTACGTATGTGTCATAGGAGAGTTGTTTAAAGCCAGTAGCTACTGATGTCCTTTATGGGCCAGTTATTATATCTTGATAGGATATTTTGATCAGTTTTATGTGGTTTGTTCTTGGCAGCTCCCTGCTTGCTGTTGCTCAGAGCATTTTTGATAATACATCATAAAAAAGATTCTTTCCCCAGTCCAAGTTCAAAGGAAAATAATCTTTTTGAGAAACAAGACATTATTTATGGGAGTTACTGTCAGTAGGAGGAAAGCAAGGAATGACAAACATGTTACAAAGCAAGTGAAAAAACCCACATTTTTATGATTGTCCATTTTCTTTCCCATGAGTATCTGTTTACTCTCTCAATGCAGGGATGTGCTTTGTGGATACCTCTTGTGCTCCAATATATCCAGTGTGCCCAGACTTGGAGAACTTGATGGTGAAATCACATCGTCGATCCTGCAGTTTGGAAAAGTCTACAATTGCAGGTAGTTGGAAATCGTGAGAACAGAACAGAGACAATTAATATCTATCTTGCACAGAAAAGCAGCTTTCTCAGTCCTAAGTGGAGAACAACTGTTTCCATTACTTTTTTTTCTATTAACACATACTCATTATTCCAGCACAACTTATGTTAGGCTTCAGGAAATTGACTGCATGTGGGGAATGCAGCTGGTTTGCAGTCCACTCTATGCAGCGGTTAATTTTGCCTGTAGAGACATAATGCTCTTCCCTGGCCTCTGAATTTTACGTTCGTTAATATTTGTAAAGCACTTAATGTACCCAAATACTTAGACATATGCCTGCACTGCCAAGCTAACTGGCAGCTTAATACCATGCCATATGTTAGCTGTATCACAATTATAGACCTGGTGTGTTCTCATAGCTTCACACAATTGTTAGATATAATAACATTCTACACAAGTAAACTCAGTGTTTTATCTAACAATGGCTCTTACACAGGAAAAAAAAGGTCTTTGTTTTCACCATTACATTTATTTGATGTAGATACACTGTGTTTTGGTTTGTTTCACATTAGGACCAGTGAGATAAATAAGCCAATACTTACTCTTTCCTGGTCCTGAGCATTGTATAATGCAGACAGAAGGCAGCAGCCCAAAGCCCAGTTTCTCAAGCAGTCCCATGTAATCACAGCACAAGTCTCCAGGGTCCTCTTGGTTGTCTTGCAGTGGTGGCCATGTGAAGCTTGATGAGGAGACAGACCTGGGCTATGTGGAGAACGGGACACCTTGTGGGCCAAATATGGTGTGCCTTGAGCATCGCTGCCTCCCCATCAAGGCCTTCAACTTCAGTACCTGTCCAGGCACCACAGACAGCCAGATTTGTTCAGGACACGGTGTATGTTCTTGTACTCCTTAATCCTTTTTTCCATTTTTGCTCAGTACTTGGCTTTGTGTAGTATAATAGCTAGACCTTTCAGGAAGCCAGCAGCATGACTCTTGAAGTCTCTGAAGCTGGAGAAGCTTTTGGAAAAGAAAAGGGGAGAAGGCACTTAAGTAAACATAATGCATAGCAGTCAAGTCATCTTAAACAGTGAGTCATAGTAAGTATGTATTAGTCTTACAAAAAATTTATCAATTGATTCTTTAACTATCGCTTCTGTTAACTTGATATTTCCTCAGGCAATGTACTGGAGAACATAAAGATATTATGAACTGAGAAACTTGAGTCTCTGTTCTTCTAGATGCTCTTTCTCATTCCCTCTTTATTGTGTCAACAGCCAAGAAGGTTCATAAAGTTGCTGGATTCTGAGAGTTACTTTGCTCTAGAGAAGAGGGCAGTGAGCTGGCTCTTGGTGGCTAGTGGCAGCTTCTCTGCTTGGTGCACAGCCCTGGCAAGTCCCTTTGTCCTGCAGACAGTTTGAAACAGTGTCCAATTCCCTATGGCTGAGCTGAGATCAAAGGAGTTGTTCTGTCATAACGCTTTTCTTCTTTTGCACTGCATTAGAACTCCCCTATTAATTTGAAATTAACCACTTCATCATATTTTGGGGGAAAAAAAAGTAATCATTGAGGTTCAGTCTCCCAAAGCACTTATAAATGGTTCTATTAAATATAGATTACATTAAAATACATGAATGTGCATACTACGTATTACACACCTTTATATATAAAGTATAATAATAGATGTAATAAATTTAATACCTTTATATCTAATATAGAAATTAAAATTTGTTGTATATTTAAAATGTTTTGAAAACTTTGCAGGCAAAATCAGGGCTGTATGACTATCCATGTACCATAGATACTAATTAGGGGAGTAGATCAATTTTATGATTTTATTCTGAGCTGTGCTTTTGACTGCAGGTTTGTAGCAATGAAATAAAGTGTGTCTGTGACCGATTCTGGGGAGGAGAAGATTGCAGTTCTCGCATCAAAGATGATCTATATTTTGATAAAGATGCTATCAATAAAGGTATGTTGTTATAATTTTTATCAGTAACTTGAAAGGCTTGGATTTGAGGATGGTTCATTGAGCAAAACTAGGTCTCCTACTATTTCAGTTAGCATACAACATGATGCACCATTAGGACCCTCATTCCCTTGCCTTCCTCGCACAGCAGAAGCACTCAGTGTCTGAATGAGGTCTTAGACATGGGGCTGGGCATGAGCGATGTTGTTGACAAGCACTCATCCCACCTTTTAGGACTGGTACCAGTGTGTCCAGTTATACCCTGTTTGTCCTAGTCATCTGAGTGGCTGTACAAAGTATATTAATAGACTAGGACAAGCAAAGTTTTGCTTGGACTTTTCATATGTAAATGGAAAAGTAGTGTTATATGACTGGTTTTTATTTGTAAATCTTTTATTACATAGCCAGTATGTGAAATGTTGGCACACAGTTTTTGAGTGAAAATTTTTATTCATCTTTAGGGTTGCATACATGAGAAAGATATGTTATGGAAAAATGAGGGTGTAAATGTTTTTTATTATAAATCCTTGCTAGGAGACAGCTTTAGCATCTTCCAGAATGTCTTTTTTGGTTAGTTTATTCAGCTGTGGAAAGGATTTAAGCAAATCCAGACAATCACTTTTATTCCAATATAAGCATGTATTTGCCAGGCAGCTTATAAGGATATAAGCTACAGCAGTTTAATATTGATAACATTATATTGGCATACCTGGCACAATTTTCTCATGTAGGAAGTGTTCAGTGAAGGGAGACAGACACAAAGGTCAAAGCTTGATTTATGAATGATCTTTTTATGTCCATGCTGTACTTTAAGATTACATCACTGGCTGCAGTTGATCAGCCTAGTGCAAATTGTCCAAGCAGGCCTTTGAAAGACTGTGCATTTACTGGTTTTGTATATTTTTCTTCTAAAACCTTGTGTATTTTTCCCCTTTCTTGTGTTTCCAGGTGTTGTTAGCACAAATATAATAATAGGGGCTATTGCTGGCACCATTTTAGTGTTGGCTCTCGTTTTAGGAATAACTGGTTGGGGTTACAAGTAAGTAAATTGTGTTTTTCTTGATATGGTTAAAAATACATTTATTTCATCTGATGTCTAATTAATAGAACAATTCAAGTATAATCTAAAAAATCCAGATTTAATTTGGATTATATTTATACAGTGACATTTTTATTGTATTAGTATTTTCCAGGTAATTCTTACATGTGTATGTGCTTTTGGAGAGCTTGATCCAGGTTTGAAATTTATTTCTTTCTTAGTTATTTAATTTTTTGTAGATGATCAGGTTATGATTTTACTGTACCTGACAAAGAAAATACAAGAATACTGTCTGATTCAATTATAAATCTTTCCTAATGATGAAATAAATTTAGCAAGATTAGCCTTCAGTCAGTTGGTAAAGCATTTAACCATAGGCTTCCTTAAATAGAGGTTTATATTCAGCCAGCTTAACCTGAAATTAATTCAGGCACTTTTTTTGGTAAGAGAGAGATCTGTAATTTGCAAATAAGGTGCAAGTTCTCCTGGTGTAGAGCTGTCAGTGTTCCACTCACTAGGAGGCAAAATGGATTATTTTAGCCTGACTGATCTTTTCCAGTTTTTCTCCTTTTGTGAATTTCTTCTAAAAGCAGAGTGGTTCAGGCGTTTTGCATGTATTAAGAAAAGATTTAAGGTACTTTGTCACCTGTAGTTGGGTGAGACTGGCTCTTGAAGTCCTTCATCCACTGGTCCTTGGTGTGCTTGGTGGGCAGGGCAAGTTCACTTGCAGGCCCTCCTGTAGCTGGGACACAGCCCCAGTGGTTTGTCGTAATGAACTGGCACATCCCCTGCTGTTTTGTGAGGCTGAGGAAGGGTGAGGACAGCTCCAATACCTAAGAAGAGAAGCATTTGGAAAAAAGCATGAAGGTTTAGGATAGTTAAAAATGTAGGATATGCTCTCTTGGTGTGTCACACTTAGCTTCTGGCAGTATCTGAAAATCTAGACTTCTATTTTGAGTACAACTCCAAAAGTTAAGGGCTCATTTTGAGATCACACATAGCTAGTGGGATTAGTTTTTGGAGGTGGAGGGTGCACCTTTCACTAGCAGCTTCACAGTGAATAGACTTAAACTCATCATGAACTGCATCTCCAACTCAGCACTGACTTTAGCCGTCAACATGAATATATTTTCCAAGTTTATTCTGATTTAGTATGATTATTTCAGAAGTGTTTTCTGTAGAAACATTTTGAGCAAAAATTTCATGAATGTTACATGGTTGCTGGTTTTTTCTTTTCTCTTTACATTTTTTTCTTTTACTGACCATGTATACCTGCATACTCATGACTCATTCTTCTTTTTTCTCTTCTCTTTGTATGGGAAGAAACTACAGAAGGCAGAGGTATGTGATAAAAGTGATGGAATGTATATTAGAAAGCTCTGAAAATAGCTCTACTTCTCTCTTGCTCATTTATATGCTATAAAGAAATTGCAGTGATGAATTACCATATTTTAGAGAATATTTGCTTGTGTACATGAAATTGATATTTATTCTCAAGTGTTTTGCTTGAAATCCTGATTTCACTGAACTCAGTAGCAAAAATGTTTACTTCTGAGGTAGACAATCTTATTTAGGAAAACAGGAGAATATTTCCAATAAGAGAGACAGAAAATCTGCTATTAGAGAAAAAAGTGTTCTTGGGAGACTGAGAATTGAATAATTAATATTATCATGATGTTCGGGAGCCTTCTGAGACAAATTCATTCCTGGAGTTTCTTTGCAGTTAAAAGTACAATGCAGTTAAATTGCTATGCAACTGAAGAGCTCATTTTTTCTGCCACCCTGCTTGATTGATTTGTAGATAAAGCACAGTACTGTCTTCAGCACAGAGCTGAGCTTTCACTGTTTTAAGCTTGTGGCCAAAACCCAGTTTCTGGTGACTTGGGTTTAGCTCCTGGAAGACCACCTCCCTTTGATCAGACACCTGCCTGGCAGATGGGTCTTCTGGGAAGGAGTTGGCTCCTTCCTCTCCCAGTGTCCCCAAATAAGAGTTTTTCACAATTTCCCCTGTTTTCTGCCTGTATCATTGCCTCCTGGTCCAAGCTGCTGCTTTGTTTGTTGCTGCTGCTACCCATCGTGCTTGTTCTCCATTCCCCCTGCCTGTGTAGTGCTTTTTCTGCCAGGCTCAAAGTACTTGAATAAAGCAGAAAAGCACTGCCAAGCACTGATTGTGTACTATAAGGTCAGATAGGTGGCAGGAATAGGAAGAAGACAAAGCTATTGAAGTTAAACCTTACTAAGAGATTGGTGTGTAGGAAGTGTCACCCAGCACAAGGGAGGCAGCATTTCGAGGTTTGGTGCTGCGTAGTGGAACATGACATATCTGTAAATGCAGACTAACATCACCATCTTGTCACTCTACTCTGGATGCTTCAGTGTTGGCTGAGGACAGAGCAGCTAAAACCTTGAAATACAGAGGGAGACTGCCCATGCATGTTCACGTTGGAGTCTTAGGGAATCTAACTTTTCCAAATTCCCCCATCTCTGGAAATCAGTATATGGACAGATTGCTGTGAGGATGCAGTCAGTCTGCAGCTGTGTCTGTCAGCATGGGCAGAGTGGAAACCAGCATAAGCAAGCTGAGGCTTTTGAAGGTGATGGAGGATATTTCATAGTCAGTGGAGATATT
>JAOEHX010049502.1:0-18304 GCA_025448015.1 Bolborhynchus lineola | reverse complement strand
GCCTGCGGGCACGGGTCAGGCGCCGGCTGCAGAAGCAGAACCGGTTGCTCAGCGGGCAGGGCTCCTCCTCAGCAGCTGGAGGCTCCTCTCGTCTTCCCAGCAAGCAGAGCCCAGGCTCTGACCATCTGTGACAGCAGCCACCTGCAGCCCTATGCACGGCAGCAGGAGCATCAACATCACCAGCACCACACAGCTGCACCACATGGCTTGGACTTGTGCTGCTCCCAGAGCTCCTGCACTGGGTGAGCCCAAACACCAGCACATCCCATCACCAAACTGCAAACGGCAGCTCCCATTGGTAATGATTTTTCAGTCTCTAGGAATAAAGGACACTTGGAGAGCCTTAAAAGAAGAATAAATCCTTCTCATTCCCTGGCCATCAGCGTATCTGCAGGGAGAGAAGAGCTTCTGCCTGTTTGGACAGGAAACAAGAACACATCTGGAGACTAAGAACTGCCTCTTGCCCCAGCTCCCTGCAGCCCTGACAGCAGCCTGCTGTTTTCAGCTCATTCAGTAGGTTTCTATAATTGGACATGTGTGGCCAAGCAAGGGGGAGATCAGCTGCCCGCTTCTGGGAGCTCTGCTGTGATGTCCCTGGGACAATGCAGTGAGGTCCTGACCTTCACCCTTCCCACTGCAAGGGGAGGAAGGGGCAGCTCAGCTCACCTGTGCTCTACAAAGGCATCAACAAGCTCTTGCCGGAGACAGCAAAGTTTGTGTCTGTGCTGCTTGGGGAACCCCATTTTCTTACATTCCTCTGGCATCTCCTCCCCTTCAACAGGCAGGAAGTTTAGATCAGGAGGGAAAGTGCGGAGCAGGTCCAGGATGTAGTGACGCCCATCGTTGCCAATAATGCCCTTGCACTCCACTGAGGAGCACAGCTCTACCTCCTCGTTCTTGTCATTGAGGACTTTGTGCTTCTGGATCTTAAGCGGTCTGCTGGTCTTCTCCAGCAGCTCCAGGTACTTGGGGTGTGAAACAACGGTCTTGCCGAAGTCTATTGACCCATAGATTACACTCTGTTCCTGCTCCCGTTCCAAGATGCCGGGAATAATAGACTGAGCTGTCACCCTGTAACCTCTGTAATCCACCACTACAGTCCCCAGCGTGTACAGCCCTTCTACATCCACAGCATTGTAGGTCCGCACACCATTGAGATCATTGGTAGGAGCTACATAAGCAGCAACATCTCCACCAAAGTCCTTGTAGTGGTCACGGACATCAAAGCCCAGGCTGAAGAAAATGTTGTTCCAGATGAACATCTGCATCTTGGTCTCTTCACTCGGGTTGATGGCCATGACGTTGCCATCAATGACAGCCATAGCACCTCTTGTTGCTGCCGCAGTGAAGTCGCTGTGAACCTACAGGTAGGTGCAGAGAAGACTGGGTCAGGAAGGGCTCCCACCCTCCCAGCACTCTGCTCCCAAAGCTCCCTGCAGATTTCTCCTTCACTCCTCCTGACAGCCTTCCAGCACACAGGTCAGCTGGCTTCTACTTTTGTGAGCCTGGCTGGTGGCTTGGACACAAGCTCCAGGAGCCAGAAGCTTAGGGATCAGCACAGCTCAGACTCATTAGCAACCTGCAGAGGAGGGCTCAGGTGTAAATGTCACCATCCTTCGACCACTGGAAGGAGAACTGGATCAGACAGAACAGCAGAGGCTGCCTCCGGCTCAGCAGGGAGACACAGGGTCACCAGGCACAGCTCTGCCCTGCAGGGCTGGGAGCAGATGGCAGGCACAAGGCCCTTAGCTAACGAACAGGGATCCTCCTCTGGCAGTTTCTAACGAGTGGCCCAGGTGAAGTGCCCACGTGGGCAGCAGAGAACGGGCAGACGTGAGGAGCTGCCCCAGCACCCCAGAGTTACCTTGAAAATGGCTCTTTCTCTGAGCAGCCTCTCGGGCAGGTTCTTGCGCGGCAGCTCCCGCGTGGTCTGCAGCTCCTCGTTCCAGTCTCTGGTCTGAAAGAGTCAAAGCCTTGTGGGAAGCAATGCACTGAGCAGGAAGGGGCTGGCAAGACAGCATTCCTGCTTTACGAGGCATTTAGTGACAGAGGGGAGGGGAAGGGGCAAGAATTCAGGCTGCAGGGAGCTCAGAGGAAGTGAATGAGCAGCAGGAATGAACACTCATTGGGAGTAGACTTTATCCAGCAGCACTTTGGGGTAGATCTTACACCACCCCAGCTTATGCAGTACAACGTCACTGAACTAGCAGCTTGCTTGCTAAGCTCTGGAGGAGGACTGTGCAGGTTTCGTTGATGTGGTCACACTGCAGGCAGACAGCCTCTGTCACAGCCCTGCACTGCCCACAGCCTGCAAGACCTCATGCTATAAAGCTGCAACTGAAGCGTTCGGAATGGTTTGCTCAGAGACCCAAGAGCTGTCCCAGGCCTGAGACATGGAGGAGTGCTCTGCCTTCTGCACAGTGGTGCTCAGAGCAAGGACATGGGATTCAGAAGCGCCCCAGCAGAAGCTGCTCCTCTCAGACCTTTCCATGCACAGGGAGCTGCAGCCTGAGCAGCACAACGCTGCGGCCAAGGGCACTGTCAGGAACAAGGACTCCTGCAAGTTATCCCTTCATGAGCAAAACCCTCCACAAACACCAGAGGCCTACTTGTTACCAGTTAACCAGCTCCCAGTGCAGCAAAACTCTTGCCAGTGTTCTGAGGCAAACTAAGGCCAATACCTGTCCAGGTATGTGCTCTTCATAGCCCAGTCTAGAGGTGTAAGCATCTTCTGCCCGGACACAGTCCATGGCGTGTTCCGCTTGCGGAGCCGTCCAGCTGTACACTTGGAAAGGAGTGGCTATCCTCTCGAAAGGGTGTCTCTGAACCCTGCATCGGGAGTGAAGCAATCACACATTTTCCAAAGGAAGATTTCTTTCTGTTCTAAGAATTTTCCCTCTGCTTCTGACAAGCACCAGAACAGAGCAGGCCTCAGGAGCAGCACAGTGACTTTCATCAACCAGTACAATAACCCATGACTGACTGGCACGGGCAGCATCTCTCAACAGCAGCTGGAAAAGCACACTTCACCCAACAGCCCCTTGTGTCATCTGCCTGCTCTCAGCGGGTGACAGTCTCATCTGTATTTACTTTGGCCCAAGAAACACCACAGTATAATCACTCTTAAATGGGCAGATAGTCACAGTGATGGCTGGAGGCCACTGCTAATTTCCAGCCCTTGCCTAGTGTTACTTTCATCTTCCTAATGAGCACAGCAGCAGTACTCCTGAAAGCCACACAATGTGCCTGACAGTCTGCACCCTGCCGAGCCCAGGCACTTCATTAAGTGGACTCTAAAGAATGACAGGCGCTTGCACAGGACCTGCTGTCCTGGAGCAGAATAAATGGTCCCTGCAGCAAGGGCACGAGAGTAGAACAATACCTTGTTGTTCTATTATTGTTGTTATTGCAGGAGCTAGAGGAAATGAAGGAAAATGAACATGCACAGACACGTTTAAAATAATCATCCTCTCCAGCGTAAGCCTACGCAAAGCCCTTGTGTTGCTCTCCCTGGTATTTCATACTTCAGCCTCTTTTCTGCATTCGGGGAGAAGCACCTGCTGATGAGGATACAGTTACATCGGGTGCTGCTGACCTTTAGTCAGGTGTTTTGTGGTCCCTGCGACAGAGATTCACACATCCCAGCCACCCCCCTGCTATGTGAGCTCAGAGAAAGCAGGCATTGCAATCCTTGCTGTACCACAGAGCCGAGCCTCCCTGAGCCACCTCACAACAGAGCACTCAAGGCAGCCAGAGAGGAAGAAGCACTGCTACCGTTTCTTCTGCAGAGCGGAGAAGTTTTTTTTGAAGGTAGGGCTGATCTGGTTAAGCAGTTCCACCAAGGAATGACTGAGAAAACTGGGGTTTGCAGGTTTGGGATTGAAGCTGTATGCAGTAGACCTGCAAGAGAGAACAGAAACAAAGTCACAAGCCGATGTCGTACCTGAGACTTCCCATACCCTAGGAATGTGGTACATGACAGCCTTCCATACATGCACTGTACAAACCCACTAGGTTCAAGAAGGGCTTGTATTTTACAGCTGGGAAGGACTGATTTCACAGAGCTCCCAAACACACCAAAAGGGCCTTTGCTTCACAGAGAACCCAGCAGTATCCCGCATCCCTACTGAACAGTGGGTGCCCTCTCAAGACGCCTTGTCTCAAAGCTCCAGGCCTGCCAGGGCCTCCCCTCCAGGTCATATCCTGCCAAACTCTAAAAGGCCACTTGTTCCGTGTTCACTGTGCCACTTGGTCTTGGGACCTGCACTCACGTGTGGACCCTTGGACTCATTACTTCTAACACTTATTTTTACAGATCTGGGGGAAACAAAGGACTACAAATTAC
This sequence comes from Bolborhynchus lineola, assembly GCA_025448015.1. Classification (NCBI taxonomy): domain Eukaryota; kingdom Metazoa; phylum Chordata; class Aves; order Psittaciformes; family Psittacidae; genus Bolborhynchus; species Bolborhynchus lineola. Next base: position 13,959 of record JAOEHX010049502.1, on the reverse strand, counting down.
TTCTTCCATGAGCCAGTTTTAACATGAAGCACTTCTACTTCATAATGAGACAGAAGGCACAAGTGTGCTTGATTTTATCTTTCATATTTTAAGCTCGCCTTCTCTTCAGGCAGCTTCCTTCTCCTTCTGCATGTTATAACCTTGTACTTCCAAAACATGGGGTTATGATTGCTCAGGCGATTATCTGGATTGCAGGGTCAAAGCCACACAAGGATGTTCCTGAGTTGATGGTTGCAGGGTTTCTGCTCTGAAGTTCTCTCCTGTCCACCTTCAACTCCTAGGTCCCTGCTACAGGCTATTGGGCTGGATGGACCCTGCACCTCCTTCAGCAGAGCTGCTGGAACAGCTCCTCACAGTCCCTGCACTGAAATAAAACAAAGAGCCAGCCAAATCTGTGCCCAGCTCAGGAAGCTCTGACATGCTGTGCTCTTGCATTAGGGCACAGTGAGATAGCTGCAATGGTCAGGCAGGAATTCCCTCAAACTCAAAATGCTTTAATTAGCTGATGACATTACAGGACGTTTAAACCTTCCCTAAAGCACCGGGTATTTATCCACTGGAGAAAAGGTACCAGGCACAGCTGAACAGCCCGATCCAGTACAGCAACACCCACCAACCATGTGAGCAGCGAATGAAAGCAGGCTACATTCCACAAAAACAAAATAAAGCAGCAATTGCTTGTTTGTCCGTGGGCTCTTCTCCCACAGGGAGGAACCTGTTACTCACTGATTCAAGTAAAATCCCCGGGTGGACGCAGTGATGCTGACGTGCCGATCCTCCACTGTGATGACGTACAAGTACATGAGGTCCCCATGCATTTTCCGGTTACCAGGTGGGGGGTTCCACCCACTCATTGTCAATACCTTTAGGCACTGCAAAGGCTACAGAAGAACATAACAGAAACAACTCCTGTCAGCAGGAAGTAATTCCCTTGAGTTAGAGCCATGCCAGGTACACGGCAGATTCCTTTCACCCGCTGCTCCCGCGTGGCTCCAGAACAAGAGCTCACAAACCCCCTGGTTCTTGGGAGCACAACCTTCCTCGAGCCACGTGCAGTCACTCACTGGCCTCAGTTTGCTGCCTTGCACACCGTAAGACCAGTAAAAACAGACACCCTGGGCCTTTGGGCTGCACGAGGCACGGATTTCTTGCTGTACTGGTTTTCAAAGGGCAGCTTTTAAACCAGAATCCCAGTGAGAGGGTATGGGAAAGCTGAGGGTAATTTGTAGTGTTCTGCATATCCAGTCCCCAGGTCTCCCTTCCCTGCCACCCCTCCCATAAGACCGACCACTTTACACTCTGCAGGCATCCAGACTCCATGTCCAGTGCTTTGCACACAAACTCTTGGACTTTATTCTTTTGGCTAAGCAGTGCTATTCCAGCACTCATTAAGCATCAAGCAGAGCAAATCCCAAAGTCCACTTCAGTGCAGCTTTCAGCCCCTGAACACTAGTTTGCTGCAAGGAATGTGTGGATTGCTTTTTGAATGACATAGGAGAACTCTACCTTCCAGTCTCTGTTCTGGGGCTGAAGGGCACACAGGGGTCTCTCTTTGCTACCTGGCAGGATATGCTCAGGAGGGGTGCAGTCAATTTGTTCCATTTCAGTACCTTTCTTCTTCCGTTTTCCACTGTCTAGAATGGACAGAGAAAGTCAGTGATGAAAAGCACAGCATTGCCTTGGCCAGCAGTTATTCAAGGAGGAATGCAGAAGTGCTCCAACTGCTTCTCTGCAGTCTGGAATGATGTAGGACAGCTGACTGTGTTAACTAAGCAAGAGGAGTCAGGGGAATGCAAACACTGACCACACCAGAGAAGCCTTTCTGCCCGTACCTCCCAGGTCTCCTTCAGTGAAGACGCTCAGAAAGGACAGTGAATTACAGTCCACACCATTGAAAGCATCTGATGGGTCAAGACTCTTCAGAAGGTCCCGGATGTGACGCACATGTATCCTGGCTTCTCGCACTGTGTATGGCTCTGATGAGGAAACAAACTGGAATTACACAGCTGCTTACTGCTTTGGCACACAGTCTCCCAAAGGAGCCACGGGAAAGGTCTCCCAGGTGGCCAACCCAATCCCGATGAAAACCCTCCCTCCTTCCCTGCTGGGGGCTGAAGGAACTTGCCTTCCACCACTTTGAGCAGAGAGCCCTCCTGCAGCCCCTCAATTGTTTTCAGCTCAGCGAAGTTATCGAGGACGTTGCCGGCCAGCTGCAGAGAGAAGCACGTCCGGTGGCACGTGTCCTCGCGGTCCATCAGAACTTGGTGGATCTCCTGCACCATCTCTTGAGGAGACACCTCACGGAGGGAAGAACACAGTCGCTCTCAATCCTCAACACGCAATCCAGCCCACAGGCTCAGCACGCAGAGGTGTAACAGCCTGCTGCTATACCGAGCACACAGCATGGGACAGAGGTGGTGGAGAGGGCAGGGAAAGAACAGAAAGTGGCAGGGGAAAACAGGGCTCTTCCCATATCATTACACTGTGCATTTGTGGTGAGGTCTGAATGATGCACATGGAGAACAGACCATTTCCTGCACTCATGGTACCTGTGGTGCAAGAAGCCTCCCTGGCTCATGCATGGGGGCTGCTGCCCTCCCTCTTGCTCTGCTCTAGCACCTCTGATACTGCTCATAAGCTTGGACCAGGGTAGTTTACATAAGCTGCTGTAAACAACGTGGCCTGCTATTATTAGCCTATTAAAACTAACAGCCAAGGGGATTTAAAGGAGACAAATCTGAGCTGAGATACAGCAGTTTCACTGCACGCTGCTGCTCTGGGGGAGATAAGACTTCCTCCTGGGTTTAGACTCCAGATGCCTCTCCTCAAAGTTAGAGATACTTCATCCACATGGTTTTCAGTGAAGTATCAAGCTAAATCAGGCTATCAGTGAGGCACATCAAAGCCCAGCCTGATCTGGCAGCATATGTTACGGTCCACATGACATAGACTCTCTGTGCAGAAGCGAATCAGAGACTGCATCATTCCCTGGATCTTCAGGCTGGTGCCAGGCAGCCTGTTGCTCCTATCTTTTCTTCCTTCCTTTTTCTCTAGGCAGCTTCTCTCCTGCCCCCTCCAGCTTTGCTGCCTCCTTCACTACTTAATCCCATCAGAGGATGGAAGACAAATGAGGGATCTGTGAGCAAGATGCTGCTCAGACTATGAGAGGTAATAGGGGCCTTCCAGGGGACAGTTCCCTGTCCCCTTCCCTGCCTGGCTGAAGGGAGGTTGCTGTGTGTGCCCTGGCTCAAACCCTTCCCTCCTCCTCCTCCTCCAGCACCACCTCCACTCCCCTCCCCAGCTGCTGAAGGAAGTACCTGCAGGGAAAAGGGCTCTATTGCGGGTGCACAGATCTTGACGGTAAATCCTGTGTCCTGTATGACAATGACCTCCTGGTCGTTGCCATCTTCCCCAGGGTCAGCCTCCTCATGGCCATTCTGCCTGGCATCCTTCTCGCTCTTGAGGCTCTCATGCAGGCCGCTGCCATTCATCAGTGCCATGCTGGACGGGTGCTCTGGGTGAGAAGAGAGGGATTTAGACAAGGTCAGAGCACACGCACGGTCCTCTCTGAGGATGGAGAGGCTGATTTGGACACCACCACCATCCACCCCCTGGCCAACTCAAGAGAACCAGGGGTTAAAAGGCAGCAAGTGTTTTATTCTGCCCTTGGTATTTACTAGACGTAGGTGTCCCAGGCCCTTCCCCTCGCAGCACAATTAACATGCTCTCGCTCACCTGCGGGCTTCACATCTTCCACGATGCGGAGAGGGGAGGGAAGGAAAGCAGGAAGGATGGGTCAGTGTACAACACATTCAGCTGTCTTAAGAAGCCTCTTAATTAAAAGCAATGGGTGTGTGGTGCTTTGCGGCCTGGAGGCAGCTGTAACCTCTGCACCAACACGTTACCCAACTCCTAACATCCCTCCTGGTACGCTACTGCTCAGCGCGCAGGGAGGGGAAGGATCGGCGGCTGCATTGCTGAGCGGCGCATCACGTGGAGCCAGGTTACTCCACAGGCACACAAACAGCTCCCACACCCCTGCCCACATCTGGCACCCTCTGCATTTGCAGAACACTTCCCAGAGATCCTGCGGTGCCAGGGCGAGGCTCCGCACAGGAGATCTCATTCCAGAGAAAGGTGACGACACGTTGAACGCTCCGGTAGGCGCGTCACAGGGACGGGAGCTGCGCTGCACCCACCCCAATGGTTCGTTTTCTTGGCCAGTGAGGCACAGTGTCAGAGAGCTGATAAGATCTCGGAAGCTGCCACCTCCTAGAGCAGCCTACACCCACCAAAGCAGGCTGGAACCACGCTGCAGGGGACGGAGGTGCTGCCAGGGTAAGCTGGAACCGTGGGAGTAGCTGCTGATGAGAGCATTTGAGAGGGAAAAGACCCCTTTGCCCCAGGCTGGGAGCAGCAAAGGCTGGAGGGGAGCATCACGCCCCATAGGGTGCATTTGCAGCACGGCTGTCCCATCCCAGCCGCGCACACCGGGCCTCTGGACCCCAAGGTCACACATGGAGGCTCCACCTTGGTGCTCCCGGCACCCACTCACAGGCAGCGCAGATGGAGCGGGCTGGGGCTCTCCCAGGCAATGGGAACAGCCTCTCCGAGAGGCTGCACCAGGTCAGGGCAGCTGAAAGGCAGGTGATGTCCCGAGGCTGTGGAGCTGGAGCCCTCCAGCCAGCTCCATCTGGCAGGTCTCCTTCCTCCTCCTCACCACCAGCTGCGCTCCAGGGGAGATGGCAGCTCAGCCTCCGTCATTTAGGGAGCACAGACTGGCGCTGTGGCTGCAAGACCTAAAGCTATCACCACCAGTTCTCACCCATCAGCCCCAACTGCTCCAGCAGCCCAGGAAAGTCATCCAACCTCCACCATCTGCAGCTACAGCGATGGAAACACTGCATCCCCTTGCACGCCTCCGGAGCGCAACACGAGGCTGCAGCAACCAGCTTTGCTCAGGTGTCCCCAGAGGGTCACTGTCCTGCTCCACACGGTGACTGCCAACAGCAACCCCACTTCAGAGTCTGTCAAGGCTGAATTAGGACACGGTGAAAGAGCAAGAAGCGAGGAAAGCATTCCTATCTGAAAAGGCAGCAGGTAGCAGAGCTTCCTTCAGCAGCCTCCGCTGCCTTCAGCATCCCGGCAGCTGCTGCTCATGTTCCCTGTCACTTCCCTCATGTCCCCAGCGTGAGCTGTTCATTTCTTTGACAGATGAAGCCACGGGCAAGCCAGACAAGAGGCCTGGCTCCAGCACGCTGCAGTCATGCTAGAAAGGAGGAAGAAAAGCTCTACTAAAGTGCCCCAAGAGACTGTGGTTTCAGAACAACCACACCATGGCCAGAGGGACCCCACGGCCACACTCCCGGCCTGCCTGAGCACCAGAACAGGAGGGACAGCAGGAAAGCTATTGCAGAACACTGCGGCCAGGGCTACCAGCAGATGCTGACTGGCCAGGCCACCGAGCCAGGCTCTGCCCTGCTCCTGCCCGCCCCAGCAGGGCGGGATCACAAACCTGGGCTCCTGCTCTGGCAGCCAGAGAGGGGAGGCAGAATGTGGCTCCAAGGCAGACTGTAGCACTGCTCTGCAGTCTGCCCTGCACCGTGCTTCAGGCACGCTCCTGACCCTGATCACCATGCTGGATACTTGACCGAGGACGCTTTCCAACCCTCTGACATATCAGCCCGAGCAACACGGGTGCCGAAGCTACTTCTGTGCCACAGGGGTTGCCAGAAGATTCCCAGCAGGGACACTGACACCTTTAAGGAAATGTGATTTTGTTTTACATCTTTTTTCTAAGCAAGACCCATAGGGAAAAGTTACCACAAGGACCACGCTTCTGCTTTTCACTGCTGGGTGGTACCAGAACCCCAAACAACTGTTTTGGAGATCAGAAGACTGCTGCTTGTCTGCAGAACGCAACGCAGTCACACTTCCCATCCCTCTTTTCCCACTTGGGTGAAGAGTGGGCCAGTCCAGCTCTGCGCTCTGTGTCAGACGAGACATGCAGAGGCAACACCTTCATGCCTCCATATGCCAGAAGGTGCAGTGCCAGCCAGCACTGTCTTCTGCTACAGAAGTTCAGGCTGGATGAGACAGCCCGCTGCCCCGCACGTTCATCCTCTGACGCAAGGCCGGCAGAGGCTTTCGGCAGAGCTCTTTCGGATGAGGCTTGTTTCAAGCCCAGCTCACAGGCGGGGTGCTGGAGGACTGGCTGCCTGCTGACTCACCCCATGTGCTCTCCCGGCGGGAAGCGGAGCTTCACCCTCCTGCCTTAAAGTGGGTCACTGGTTCTTACCAGGGCCGCAGACCGGCTGTGCCACGGCCTCAGGCAGAGGCAAAGCATCAGTGCTCCATTCCAGCGTGCTCCAGTGTCAGGGAGAGCAATAAGGACACCTGAAAGGCACCTGTGCAGACCTCCCTGCTGGTACTGGCCCCGGGTTCAAGCCCCACCCGGGCAGTAGCTGTGCTCAGGGGCCTGCAGAACAAGGCACCAGGCCATGGAAGTCAGCTCCGTCCCTGGGAGCACCACAGCCACTGCTCAGACAAGCAGGGAGATCCCCCCCGTAATGCCTTGGCTTCAAGATGCAGCTTTGTGCCTCCACCAAAGGCTGTGGCCTCCAGCCTCCCCCCTCATCCAAGGGATGCAAGAGCATCCCAGCAAGGACCCTCCTTGGCTCGTACCCGCAAGCGCAGCTGAGGCTGCTGACCTCCAGCTTGTGCCAGCCGCCTGCCGAGCTGGAACACGCTGCTCTCCTTGCTGCTCGGAGCACAGCGTGAGCAAACCCCAGCGCAGGCAAGAGGAAAGCGTCAGGAGAACCGCAAAGCCAAACACTGGCGAGGGGAGGAGACAGCATAGACACCACCTCACCAGGAGGAACCGGCCCACAGCTCGCAGCTGGCAGAGAGCATCAGTGCAAGGATTAACCTTCATCCTCACTGCTGGATAAGTGACACGCCAAGGTGAAGGCCCTGCTCTAATCCTGCTTCCCAGTGATCCTGCAGAGCTGGTGGGCACCTCAGGAACCCGACCAGCCGGGATCCTGCTGTGAAAGAGGGTGCACACCTGAACCTGGCCACTGCTGGCTGCATACAGCATAGAGCACAGGAAGTGTTCACTAATGACTGATTAATGTTCAAACAGATCTCCTAAACCAAGTCTGGCACTAGACCTTAGGTTATCAGGTCAAAAGGAAACAACACCATGTTGCTGTGAGTTAGCCTGGGCTGGAAGGACCGCTCTGTAGATGAGACCAGCTCTGTGGTGCACATCTGGATGGGATATGTCACCACCTTCCCCCTTTCCATTCTGCTGTGAAATTAAAGCATCACCTCATCTCCCCTCTCCTCATCCTGCCCCATCCCACAGGCACACGCAGCCACCCAACCCTGTTACAGGCACACGGTGCTTTGGCTCCACAGCACCATGCCACAGAGCACCTAGGAGCGGGAGCTTCTTTTTCTTCCTCTTCTTTTTCTGCTGCTGCTGCTTGAGGGGCAGCGCCTGCGGGTGAGGATCACAGCCTGACCTGTCGCTGGGGCAGGCACCAGGGTCCATCACTACAAAACCAGCACTTGTGTCCCGAGCCTCGGACGAGGGCTGTGCCGCCTGTCCCCCCTGGCGTGGTGTCCTTTGTGCCGGTGCGGTGCTCCCCAGGCTCACGGGCGCAGCAGTACCTCCATGTGTCAGCGCTCTGCCCAAGCCCCTTGAAGCCGTGTCCGAACTCGAGGCTGCTCGTCCCGCACCGTGGCCCTGGCCGGTGGGACGTGCTCCAGGGGCCGCATCCCCCCCATCAGCTGCTGCCACGTGCTTCTCCTGGCGGCAGGATCCATGGGCTAAGCTGCTGTCCTCAAGTTTCACGCAGCTCTGGCAGGCCTCAAGCAACTGAGCATGAGCGCCCAGCCCCGGCGGCCCTTCCCCAAGGTCGGCTGGAAGGACAGCCACCATACGGGATGCCTCTGCCCGCTGGAGCGGGCCGGCAGCGCCAGCAACGGCTCTCAGAGAGCTCTTATCACACCCCCTCACTGCTCCTTCTTCATCCTCGGCTTCGGGAAGGTCTTGGATGTACTGGGTGCGCTTCTGGAGGCTTCCGGTCACCACCTCGCTGGGGATGATGTCTGGATAGAGCCCAGCACACGGGGCAGCTTCTGGCACGTCCGGGCCGGTGGCACCACTCATGGGAGGCTTTGGTAAGAGGGGAGCCCTCTCATCGGCAGAGTTAGAGCTGCGCGTCTGGAAGATGAGGTCTGTGACTTGCCTGCAGCAGTTAGCGAAGAGGCCGTTCCCCATGGCCACGAGCAGCCCCGCGCACGCAGCCCCGGATGAGCAGCGTTCGCTTTGGTCGCACACGTACGCCGAAGCCCCCACAAGGCAAAAGTCCCACGCAGCAGTGCTCACCCTCCGCAGCCGGGACTGTCCCCAAAGGAAGCTCCTGCCCAGCCGCAGGGAGGCAGGACACGGAGGCTGCAGCTCTGTCCCCGCAGCCCAGCTCACGCCCCGCCAGGACTGCGCTCTGGGCTCGCTGCAGCCTCCATGCACCGCTCACGCTGCCACGAGCTCCGAGAGCAGCTGCAGCTCCCCTGCGCCTGCCGGAGCAGGGGCTCCTCGGGCACGCTCGCAGGGGGATGCTGCCCACAGGGGATATAAATAGCTGGATCTTGAGAGCTGCACCAGTGCAGCATGGGACGAGTGCTAGAGCGCTTCGGCACTGCCAGACCTGCAAGCAAGGGAGATTCGCTGAATGACAAGGGAGGGCAGTTACTATGGCACGCCTGGGCCCAGGCACAGCCATCCATACTGAGCAGCTGAGCACAAAACAGGCAGGCACTGAACCCGGGACCGGTTTCCAGCCGAGCTCTCCGTCTCCCAGCCCGCTCTGCCGCATCAAACACAAACAAACCACAAAAGCACACGCAAGCCCCCAGCACCACTCCTCTCCTGTGCTGCTTTAAGGAATCCTGGCAACCGAAGCGGGGATTATGGAGCTGGAGGTTCCTGCAGCACCCATGGAGGCTGCAGCGCAGGCTGCAGCATGCCCACGGCGAGGCTGTGCCACAGCCCGCTCCTCGGGCCCCTCCGTGCGCCAGCACATCCCAGCCACGCACTGCTCCAGCTCAGCCTCTTGGGTCCCTTCAGCGGTCCCAGGGTCCTGGAACACACGTGAGGATCCGGATGTTTCACGCACAGGATGTGATGTGAGCGCTGCAGCCTGGACCTGCCTGGGAGAGCCTCGGGTCTGCTCACAGACCTGGAGATCCCATGCCAAGCTCTGGCTTCCTTGGCAAGTCTTGGAGCGGTCAGCACAGCTTCCGGGGTGGGAGGGGCACGGCTCGGCACGCAGCACAAGGAAAACACACACCACATCCCCAGCTCAGGTACACCAAAACCAGAACAAGGCTGAGAGCACACAGCTCACCTGAGCACTTGCTCACGGCCAGCACCACACACACAATCCCATCTCCACAGGCAGCCCCGGGAAGGCTGGGAACAGCCCCCGGATTCTCCATGCCAACAAGCCATCTGCAGGGAGAAAGGCAGGAAAAGGCTGAAAACCAGCTCAAAAGCAAACCCTGGCGGGCTTCTTTCTCTCGTTTTAGAGAGCAATCAGAGAAGTCTCTCCCACCCCAACCCATTAGAGCTCCTGCCCCAGTAAGCAAGGCGCCCCAGGCACTCCCCATGTGAGCAAGGGCCTTGGAGCCCTGAGACAAGACCTCCACTGGCCTCAGGAGCCAGCACCAACTTTCAGACCACACCAGCACCAGCAACCTGTGGCTTTCTGATGATGTTTGAGGGAGTTTAAATATCCTGACAGCTCCAACACTTCCTCCTTACCAAGGAGGACTCAAGCCAAAGCAAGTTCAGAGCAGACACAAAGGCTGGTACCAGAACAGCAAATGCAAATGATGCTTTAGCTGAAGAATAAATTAAACACAAAAATAGTTCAATGAATGTAAGTGAATTGGGGGAATGAATAGGCATCAGCTCCAGAGAGGGCCCTGGTGGAAACGTTTCTGCAGGACAAGCTGGCAGGGGAAGGTGTCCCCCCCACCTCCCCAGTGGAAGCCACAGCTTCCCAGAGACCTCCAGCACTTGAGGTGCAACAAGCACTTCTTCTAATAAGGGCCCACAGTGAAGTCAGAGCTGCTCTACAGCCATCATTAACTCAAATTGGCTGTAACCCACCTCTGGGTACAGGAATAAGCACTGCATTTATGCTACAGCAGCTTTACCACACTGAGGACTGACTTGCACAGTGGGGCTGCAGCACGTGGTGCTCTCCGGGGATGGTAAGTGGGGAAGTTATTCATTACCAGCTCCTGTGCATCCACAGTAAAATTTGGCTGGATAAACCTAAACAACTCAAGCCACATTCCAACCTACTTAGAAGCTTGTGGCTTTTCTGTGTTCTATGGATAGCGGGACATTTGCATTGCAGCCATGCCCCAGGGCACTCACGGGGTCCCGCAGCTGCTGCTCCGGCATTACAAACACAGAAATGCCTCATGCTTTGCATCTGGCACTCCAAGATACCCACACCGTCCCTGCCACATCTGGGAACTACATTCAAACCCATCTGTAAACTTCCTACCTGGCAAAACCTTTGGAAGCTTACTCCTGGAACTACGCGGCTGGGTGACCCTGCTACAACAAAGCGCAGTTCAAACACCACCGAGATGGGGGGCAAGGCCTAGGGCACAAGGCAAAGTGCAAAGATCAGCAGCAACAAAACCAGCAACTGTTAGGAACAGCACGTTTCTCAGATTTCAGGAGAGCCCAATGAAGGAATCACATTTCAGAAGATATTGAGAATTAGTCAATAATTCTCCAAGTACATGTGTTTGATTCTTGGTTTCAGAAAGCTACTGAGACAGAGCGAGCCCAGGACCAGGAACTGTCCTGTTAGACCCTGCATGCAGCAGAGCATCAGCCTTGCAGACAGAAGCACCACAGCTCTGCTCTGTCACAGGGGAGTCTTCAGCTTCACCCCACACTACCACTGACACATGTCACCACAACCACAGCTCCATGCAGCACAAGCCTGGAAAGACCAACTTCACCGGTACTGAGAGCCCTACAGAGATTCACACGGCCGAGAGCCCCAGAGGCGATGGCAGGGAGCTGTGGGCAGGGTCTGCAGGGAGATCCAGTGGCTGTGAGGTCCTCAGCAGCTCCCACTGCCTTCCTGCATCCCGTGGCCCAGATGTGCAGATTAGCTGGCAACCTGCGAGCCCTGCGCCGGCCGCGGGAACCAGGCTGGGCAGCTGCTCCCATGGCTCTGCCAGCTGGGAACCTCACCCGTCCCACAGAGACCCCTCTGACAGTGCCCATGCACAGGGCACCCTGCATGGCGCCGCTTGCTGACCGGCGACATCCCCATCCCCACCTCCAGTCTCACCCAAGCACAGCAGTGGGAGGTCAGCTCGCAGAGAGCCTGGGCAGGAGGGCTGGGTTCAGGCTAATCCGACCTGCAGGAGCCCCAGGCAAGGAGGCCAAGAGTCACCACCCTGCAGGTTTGTGTTGTTGGACAGTAACTAAAGAAAGAGGAAACCGAGATCCCTGCTCATCCCAGGCTCACTGATGTTAAAGAGGTGGAACACAACAGAAAGCTCAACTGGCAAACAAGTATGTGCGAACTTCACCACATCAGCCACGCTCTCGTGGGAGGTGAGAACCAAGCACTAACCCTTAGACAGCCTTGCTACTCCTGGCAAGAAACAACCTCCTTCCAAACAGGCACAGCCACTGGCACCATGGGAAGAGCTACGCTCTGGTTTTCACCCTTTGCACCCTGTCCAAGCATAAGTGACTTTGGGAAGTAACACCACGCGCTGGTGCTGCTCCTCAGACACAAAGGAAACCCCACGAACCTCTAAAGCTTCTAGAAATAACCCCTTTCTAGTACAACCCATAGAGCACGATGCAGGAAAACAAAGTGCGTGCTGGAGAACTGGTGAGCTGCCAAGCTCAGTCACCGACAGACAACGAAGACAAACATGGGGCTCTGCGACACAGCGCCGGGCTCGGTGTGCACAAGGCAGTTCTGTGGGTGGATCATTGAGGTGCTCCTGACCTACTTACTTACACTTGCAGCTGGGAAACCCAGGAGCAAGGCAGAGCAGCCACGTCCAGCGGGAGCTCAGCTCTCATCCCACCGGCAGAACCGCCCTGGACACCGGCCCCGGGGTTCCCATCCCCCTCATGCACAGATGCTGTGTTATCACACTCCTTTCCTCTCCTTAACCTTGGAGCAGTGATCAGATTTCTCTTGCACAACATTCCTCCAATTCTCCCCCCGAAGCCTGTTACAGCTGCATATAAAAAACCCTGAGTGCCGGCAATTCGGCCCTCTCCAAAACACCAGCGAGCCTCCAAGGTCGAGCCACAGACAGCGATAGCAGATCCTGAGATAAGGAATCAGCCTCCTGACCTTGGTACTAACACACAGCTACACTTGCCGCCACAGCAGTTTTCCATCACCACCTGCGTTCCCTGCTTTTCTGACACAGACCTGCCTTAAGATACGGCTGCCTGGGCAGCGCAGGGATAGAGGGACCTAGCCATGAAAAGCAAATCTTTGGTCAAGGCAGGGTTGAAAAGCATTCTGTGGCAGCTCAAAGCCTGGCTCAACTTGCACGAGACAAAGTTGTCTAAGGCACTGAGAACTGCAGGAGCACAAGTAATCCCAGAAACGCTGCACACAGTGGCCATCTCTTGATCTCGTGCCAGCTAATAGAAAAGTATCTACACCCACGGCTGCCCCCATCAGAAATCCTTTCAGGAAATTCATGTTTTTGTGCTTCGACACTGAGGACAGAGTGGCCCCAACAGTTTTGACTGCCTTGGAGACAGAGCACAGCAGACATCAGCCCTCTTGCCTCTGGAGGTGAAGAAAACACCTCTACAGGTGTGCAAGCCCTGACGCTGGTCACAGCAGCGGGGTGCATTTCTACACTGACCAAGAGGTCAAGTGCCCACCACTGCCCTCAGACCAAGCAGGGTGCCCACCACGGGCAATGGGTACACTGGAGCAGAGGCTGGTTCTGCCTGGCAGAGGCCAGGATCCAGAGCCCGGACAACATGGACAGGCTGCCCCCAGCTCCACTGCAGCACCTCTGCCTGGGAGCCATGGGCCACCGCCTCAGCCTGGGGCTCCCAAACAAGACGAGCGCTTTGCTCCTGTCCTCCCAAGCACCACGCGGTGCCCAAGCAATTGGCAGTGCTGATCCGGGGAGGATTTTTCCACCTCCTGCCTCCTCCAGCCGCCCCCCTGCGAGGAGGCAGCGTTTCACCACGTAACTTTTTAACCCAGTTGCTGGCACTGCCCCTCTTTAAACCCCGGAGCGCAGGGGAGGGGGAGGCTCTAACACTCCCTACGCTTGAACCACATCCAACCCGCTCCAGCACCAAACCGCCAATGAACTTTGCTTTAGGTGACAAACTTCAAACGCTCACCTGGCCACCAGAGAGGCAGGGGAGGGAGGAAGCGGCGGGTTACTCACTGAGCATGTACGGTGCTCCAGGACGAAGGCCAGCACAAACCACGCTGCTGTGACCCTTTTCTCTTGTACAGTAAAGAGCGTGGAAAAAGACGGACCCAAACAGAGCGCTCAGGACTGTAACTACTTGAAGCCCCAAAGCACCAAACGCAGCAGAGCCCCGGGCAGGGTCTGTGCCCGGAGCCCGGCAGCGGGCCCTGCGGTCGGTCAGGACGTGGGGCTGTGCCGGAGCCGCTCAGGCTCGGATTTAACGCAGGAACAGCCAACAAGTAACCGGTTAAACCGTGCAGCTTTCAGCGGAGGCCCCCAAACCCATCTGTCCTTCCCAGGGAACCCCAGTCCTCGCTGTTGAGTACTTCCCCACGTGTCAGCACAGCCGTACCCCGAACTCTCCGGATCACCCAGCCCGCTCCTGCCCAGCCAACCGCCGCCAACGACCCCGCCACGGGCAGCGCCCGCGCC
>JAOEHX010049501.1:27191-38197 GCA_025448015.1 Bolborhynchus lineola | reverse complement strand
TCAACCTGTGGGAGTTGCATTCTTTCGATTCTCCATGTAACAAACTGCGTGGCTGATTTACGGCCTAAACCACGACATAAAGCAAACATAAAAAACTCACCATGTGCTCAAAGAAGAGGCTTCAAGGTTTGCCATCCCCTCAGTTCCCCCCTGGCATTAGTATATTGTGGCTACCATGCTCGAGCACTGTTAAAATACGCACTAACAGCAACAAGGGTTCTCATTTCTTGTTACAGGTTGTGATTTTATATCTCATATGAGGAATAAACCTACAGGTACTGAAAAAAATCTCAGCAAATAAGAAACAAGATAATCTGCCTTTGCACAGCTTTACCTGCTTGGACAACACCGCAGTAATATGGTCTATGTGTCTATGTTTTAAATAGATTTTTTTTAATCTTAGGAGTTGTCAGCAGGAAAGCACAAACAATGTTCACAATGCACAGCCAATATTCAGCTGTCCAGGTTTATACTCTTTGGCAAATTTGTAATTTTATTGAAAGCAATTCAGAGCATGATAGCAGGAGCAGTTCCCATACCGGATGGTCTGCACAGCTTCTCCTTTAATTAAGGGTTGCGCCTTTTCCTTCCTTTTTTAGCCAATAGTGAAACCAGGAAACTGAAATGATTGCTAACTTTTAAGACCTTTTAATACTCAAAACTAGGTATGAAAAACTGTGGAGTTGCTTAGCCCATGTCCAGTATAGTACTTTTCCAAACCTTAGTGAGAACTCAAACATCACATTCTATTATCTTTAGAACTTGTTTTATACTTCAGAAGGGAGTAGGGGGTGACTGCAAGCTGTGATACCACAATTAGACTACTGTACTTGAATGGAACAGGTTTTAAAGTGAGGGTGCTTCCTTACAAGAATTTAATACTACATGTCTGAAATTGCTTTCCTGTTCAACTTCCTACAGTACACCCTTTACATAATGTGGTGCAAATGAAAACATAATTAGGTTTGGGTTTTGTATTTTTCAAAACTTTAAACCAAGATGCTGGTAATTAAATGTGCCTCTGGTGTCACTTTCATAAGCTCTAATTATGCTGAACCAGCTGTACTAGTCTAAGCTCTAAATCTCATATTTCTAGGTTGCAATTACTGTTACATATAATATATTCAAAATTAATTAGGTTCTACTAGTGCAATGAGAGTCCAATCATCACATTAACAGCATACCTTATAAGTTACAAAAAACAAACCACCAGCTCACTGTCTACTGGATTTGCTCTAGCAGTGGTGAACTTAGATTAAGTTTTGCACTAAGAATTTTCAACACTAAGAAACTCTTCAATCATCTTGATTATGACCTGGATCAGTTGTAATATGAATGGCATGCCAGTGAATTTCTTAGTGTGTTAAAAGAAAAATTTCAAAGTAAATACACAGTTAACCCAAATAAACGCTATTGGAAGAATAGGTTAAGCTTTAAATATGGTATAAGTATAATTCTTCAGATGTTAAGTCCCAGGAAACAATCACTTTCAAACCATCTGGGGCTTAAAAGAGAGAAGATTCAACATAACTGCTAAATTGGCAGGGAAAAGGACAGCAAAGAATATGGGATGCATTTTCTACTATGAATATTTTCTTTATAGTTATTTCCGTACACTCAAAAATGTGCATGCATAAATTCACTGTGTGATTTATTGGTTTCCAATTAAAATAAATTTATCCCACAACAGTGACAGCCAAATGCAGCCAACTAAAATGCCAAGAGTCTTTTCACTGTCCCTCAGGAAAAAATTAAATAAAAATATATAAAAAAGATATAAGATGGTGATAACTGTTTCCATTATCCAATCCAAAAGCTTTTGAATTTGAAGGAGTTTTTCTGAATAAATCTACGAAGCCAACTCAGGAATTGCAAGGAGCCTTTCAGAGTAGACAGTGGAGCTATACTAACCCAAACAATACCCAAAGCAATCATTATCACTGTGTAACTGGAGTTGGCTTCTTGCTTTCCATCAAAAGTGCATCTCCATTTCAGAATAAGACTTGTCACGCTAAAATGAAACTGAAAACGACATAATTCTATGATTCTTCTTTCAAGAAGGTGGTAAATATATTCAGATGTACTGAATGGCATGAGATGAGCAGGCAGGTTAAACCCAAGCAGCCAACTGAGCCATGAACAACAAGCTGTAGGATACAGATATGTTAGGTCATCTAAGTATGAAAACACTTTCAGTGTTTGCAGATCTCTAACATTTCTTTCCTGCTTCACTGGTATGATAAAGGTCAGCTTAGTATGTCAAAAGAAGCAGGCAGAGAAGCCAGCCACAACCCGGTCTGCTTGAAAGAGGTAAATTAGTTTATTTTTTCATTAGCAAGGAAGCATGGTAGTGAGACTTGCCCCCTGTGAAAATTCTTTTTCTGGTAGAGAAAGGGCTGGACAGGTCAAAATTGGGCCAGGTGACTCTCCTGTGATGCACCAAAAAGCAATGCCAATGCTGATGAGGGCAGAGTGTTTCAGGCTGTGCTTATTTCAGCACATCTTCTTGTTTCTCACATCCCTCACTGACAGAGCTGTAGTCACTGGGCTCATAAAACTGATCTGACTGATGAGGGTCTCTAGGGAAATCTTTCGAAGGAGACTACCACCTACCTCTGTTTCAAAATGTACATCAACCAGCTAACAACTTCCACTTCCCACCTGCGGATAGATAATTTGGTGGAAGCACTTAATCAAGCTCCTGTGCTATATTTAACTCAACAGATAGTCCCACAGGTGAAAAAATATACAGCTAATGAGGAATACAGAAAAAAATTTAATAGCAAAACAGGCTATCAAGTCACAAAATAATATGTCTTTGTCTTACTTATCATTAGAAATCACACAGCAGTTCAGTCCCTTCAAATAACAAAGAACAGAAATAAGGCGTAATGCTGACCTCTGCAACCCTCTATCTTTACAGTCCAAGTGGCTTTCTGTCAGGGGCAGTCTTTGACAGAGACAGTTGGCCGGGCAGGTGGATACTGAAGTTGTAGCACTCCACACTAACAGCTCACAACTCCTACAGCCTGCCTGGCCTGTACTTAAGGTTACTACATCTTCATGTGGGACCAGAATAAATGCTTGGAAGAAAACAACTGTGTAGATTTCTCTGTCGGGTCAATATAGTACATTTTCTTTGAACTACTTCACCACAAGGTATCTACGTTCTGACTACAGTGGAGCTCCCATATAGGGTCTGACTAGAGTGAAAAGACCTTTGTTCTGATTTGTCAAGAGTTGTCCTCTTTCCTCAAATTTTCCCTGCAAGCGCTGCTGTCTCTCACAGGCAGACAAATAAGGGCAAAAAACCTCAGAGGAGCAGTTTAAGAATCCTTCACATCCCACACAGAGATGTTTATTTCCTACTGCTTTGCTTTTCCCGATGGAAGCCTGCTGCTCATTTACATGGGAAAGAGCAATAAAAAGGAACATATAGCAACAGAGTTTAGTTACCAAACATGGCACAGTATGTTAACTCCTCTTTTACACTCGTAAGATTCAATAGAAAACAAATAAAATAAAGAATCTGTCTGCATGCAGAAAACCTAGAGAAGTTGTATTATCCAAGTTACGCACAACCTACAATTAGTATATTGCTCAAGAGTAGTTCCAGCTGCAAAAACTAGAACACACTAGTAATTTAAACAAATTATTTTAGATACGCTGTCTGCAGATATTCTCAAAGATAAAGGTAAACGTAAACAGCTGTAGCTATAAATCTTAGCATTTCCTACATCTCTGAAAGGCATCATTGCATCTTAGTACTTTAATGTACTAAGTACATTGAAGCACTTAAAGTATTCGAGTTGTGTTAATACCACTAACAATCTTACAGGTTCAATTTAGTGCTTAATGGTAATGGTGAAATACATGACATTTTTTCCTTTGAGCAGACCAACTCCTTTTCTTTACATTTTTGGAGGGCAGAACTGTGGAAAAATGGTCAAAATATGTTTTCTATCATATTTTTATCAAAAACATAAAAATAGGATTGTATTAGTTTAACTTCCAAGGTACACTAAAAATTACATACAGCCTCCTGTGGTATGCAAAGCCAGGAAAGCAGTGGTTAAGCATAGATATATTTCCCAAGCAGAAAGAACCTTTGTAAATTCAGTTAGCCAGAGAAACAGGCAATTCAAGAACTATACAAGCATATTATTTCACTGTTTCACTGAATTTTAGCTGAAGAGCAAAAGCCACTGCATACAATAGTGTTTATCTCAGTACTGACCATTATCTTGAATGGCTCCTGTGGAAGCTGATCCTGTCTGGTTTACGTCTGTAGAGTTGTTAGAAAAGTGTTGTCTGGACACAGAATCCTCTGGATTATGGCTTCTTTTGTCCTTCCTTCTGGGAAACTGAGGTGAGGAACTGGTTTCTCCTGGGTCACTGGATCCAGTTGTAGATTTAGATTGCCGATCACTTCCCTGAAAAGAAGTGTACATAGTTATCACTGATGCAAATGCCAACATTCATTTTTTTTAGTTTCAATTTCACTTCAATTTTTTAAAACTAAGGATTGGTGTCAAGTGTTAAAGAAGCATATTAATTTAAAATCAGTACAGTTACATGATATCTTAAACAATCCAGAAAACTGTAAGTATCTCATCAACTTACTATATGATCCAACTGATTAAATGTTCCTCAACAATGCCCAGAAGAAAATAATACATTTGTTATAAGGACATGATATTTCATTTGATGAAAAGAAAGCTAAGGGTATCTACATGCATGCATGTGATATACTGCTATATCTCATCTATGCGCATGTGTGGAAAGCCACAAGATGTAACAAATATAACTTGTAAAGATTCACTTCCTGTGTAAATGAGACATAAGCATTAATCTAAGTTTCAAAAGCAGCTGGAAGAGGATGACAGTCTTCGTATGGCAGTAACACTGACTGCCAAGTGAACACTGAGAAAGCGGTCTGCCCACACATCACCTCTGCATCACCTCGGAAGACATTAGCCAGTTCCTCTGCTTACTCTGTGGTGTATCTGGAAACAGAACCAGAAGCCTGATCTATACTTTTACAGCTTTGATGGGTGGATGATCCTGCATGGACTAGCCAGAGATTTTACTATTTGTACACATTTTTCTTCAGTGTAAATCTGTTCATAATCAACATCATTAAAATCTGAACTGTATAGGTTCTGTTTATATCATTCCAGGCTTCATAAAGACTTTACCAACTGAGCACCCTCACCATTGCCTCCTACTTTTGCCAGTCTAACAGTACATGCAGTTTCTTCCTAATCCAGTACTATCAAAACACTGGAACCGTTCACCTTATCCGTGACTTAGCTTAATCACAGAAGACAAATATACTCTACTTCACTATTTCACTCAGTGTAGCTGCATGAACAACTCACGCCATTTTTGAATTTGCCCACCAGAAAGGCCCTTCATTCTGTGACGGTCACACACAATTCATTTCACCTCACTGCTTAAGTTAAAGGTAATACTATGTAAAATTAAAATCTTTCAGAAAAATTTGTCCTGAACAAAATCCTGCATCTCTTGAAAATATCCTGCATACACTACTACATTTTTATGTGATTCTGTTAGCTTTCATATAATCAGTAGAAGTCAGTTCCTTTTAAAATATCTTAAATAACTGTTTAGCTTTTACCATCTAATCTACCATTTATCTACCAATACCATCAAATCTACCAATACCATCAAATCTACCAATACCATCAAATCTACCACTTACTCTTTCTCTATAAAGAGAAATAATGGCATGGCAATATTTCAGTCTGTTCTAGTTCAAACTGGAGACTGTTACTCCCAAGTAATATTAGTAAGAAAGTGTAGATATGAAACTGAAGTAAACAGTTATATTATTTATACCATTTCAAGTGTTGCATTATATATTTAATAGCAGCAGTTGGTATTCCTGCCTCCTTATGTTTTGACACATGTTACTAGTGTGTATTACAATCCCAATGAATAAAAGTGAATATTGAATAATTTCCTGACCATGTTGTAAAATTATTATAGAAGAGGCAAGAAGTTAAAGCTAACAAACGCTAGAACTGCAAAGCTCACATCTTAAAACCAAACAGCACTTGAAACTATATTCTTTACTAAGGTTTTATCTTTGACTGAATTTCAACAGAATAGAACAGTATATTTTATTGCTTATTTTGTTCAGTGGTTCCACAGTTTTTTGTTTTGTAAACAGTGAATGGACACGATCAACTACTACAATTACAATGACAGACTGCGAATCTGACTCTTCATCATCTTGTATAGTAAACAGCACTTGTCCAGAATCTGTGCAAACAGATACTTATATTGTGATTTGGCACTTTTTAAAATCCACAGTGGACTCATTTGTACACATATAAGTAGCTATACGGCTTACAAAACAGTGGAGGCTCAAGCTCTATTTAATGGTTAGCTAGGACAAAACATATCAGATAGGAAACTGGTTTAGAGCCTTAATCAGACTCAGCATGCAGAAACACCATATTCTGCAAGATGTTTTGTAAAAGGTTCTGTGTTTTTCCTCTATGTATTTAGTTTAAATGAATAAATAAATAAACACATAAAGATAGCTGCCAAGGTTTATGGGAAAGACCTCAAGGCAGCAGCTGAACTTTGCTATGGAAGGTTTTATAACAAATAAAGCAGCCATTACTGCAATAATATTTTCTCAGATTTCTCCTGTCTAATTGACACTGCAAATAGCTACAGATTCATCAAGCTTTCATAAGCATACCAGCAGGTGGCTGTGGATTTTTTCACTTCAGATTTAATTAAAACCCAAAGGACAGGGACTTTCCATCTACTGGAATTAAGCAAAATTAGAAAGAGATTTTATTATGGCACCTGATACTTACACTGCCTTTAGACTTTCGAGATCCCACAATTGGAGGTAGTGCAGAGGCTTTGGAACTGCAGAAATAAGCCATATCTTAGAATTATGCTGTCACTACCATAGACACTACATATCAGTTAAATATCGTCAAGTCAGCTATGGCAACAGAGTTAACTCTTTTATTCATTGTATATTTTTACTAAAAAAGACATTACATTTCCCCACAATGCATACTTCATATACCAAAAATTTGCAGAGCAGCATTCAGTGAATTACTAAGTGAAAGATCTCTACAACTATTATGATGAAAAGTTCCAGCAATTAAAAAAATAAATGGTTTACATCAGTTGATCAACATAGCTTTTCACTGTCCTTAAATTCATTTGATGCAAATGCTGTTTCACAAAACATTTTCAAGTTATTTACATTGTCTACAGTTGCTCACTAAAGAAAAAAAAAAAAAACAACCAACAAACAAAAAACCAAAAAAACCTCCCAACAAATTCAGAAAAGTCAAAATACTACTTCCTCTGCATTACTTTTGTGATACACATTCAATATCATGGTTATGAAGTGAAATATTCTCAGAAGTTGTCAATAAAGTTATACATCCCTACTAACACATCCATCTATCCCTCCATCCATTCTTCATAATGGTTTTGTACCGGTGCTACTTTGTAAACATATTGACACACACAGGCATGTAAGAATTAAACCACACACCTATAGAACTTACCCCTGTGGCCTTCTCATAGATTTGCGGAACAGCAGATCACCATACGGCAACTTCTTAAACTTTTCTCTACCTGCTGCAACATAAATTTGCCCATTCTCCAAGTCTGACCCATTCTGAACAAGTTTTCCATCTACAGTGTAAAGTCTGAAAAATACAAAAATGCTTAATATAATAAACCTTGTTAGGTGCCTTAAAAGAGTCAAAAGCTACATTAATCTAAACGCACTAAATCACGTTGAATTTCCAGATATGAAACCAAATAAAGTATAGTAGATGCCATACAATGATCAGTCACAATATAAACAAGACAAGGTAAGACAGAGAAAAATAATGACCTAAATCACAATTTATATAAAATCAATAAAATATGAAGTGCTAAGATGAAATACTCTCATAATTTCTAAAATGAAATAAATTACTTTATACTTAGAAGGTCTTTAATGTCTTTCTCCTGACACCCTGAAAGGGATCTATTCCATGCAATCCGCACCCCTCTCATACCAAGTTCCACCTCCTATCTGTGCTCTGGCTATTCATGACCACTTATCACAGCATGTACCAGGTGGTCAGGCCCAGTCAGCATGAATTTATTAGAAGTAGGTCTTGTTTGACTAACCTGATCTCTGTCCATGACAAGGTGACACACTTAGAGGATAGGAGAAAGGCTGCGGACACTCTTTCCCACAGCCTTCTCCTGGAGAAACTGGCTGCTCATGGTTTGAATGGGTGTACTTTTTATTGGGTAAAAAAAAGGCTGAATGGCCAGACCCAAAGAGTTGTGGTGAATGGGGTTAAATCTAGTTGGTGACCAATCTCAAGTGGTGTCCCCCAGGAGTCAGTACTGCAGCCAGTTCTGCCTAATGTCTTTTATCAGTGACGCAGACAAGTAGATCAAGTGCACCCATAGGAAGTTTGCAGGTAACACCAAGTTGGGTGGGAGTGTTGATCTGCTTGAAGGTGAGAAGGCTGCACAGAAGGATCTGGACAGGATGGGTCAATGGGCTGAGGCCAGTGGTATGAGGTTCAACAAGGCAAAGTACTGGGTCCTGCACTTGGACTACAAGAACCTCATGCAACACTTACTTGCATTTACTTTTTAGTGCAAATATTTCACAGGCATGCCAGCAATTCAAAGAACAATTTATGGTTTTCAATATTAGTTACATACAAAAATGAAAATAAAACAATCAGCCTAAAATCAGCAATAAGCTTATTTCTGAATTAATCTAGCTATGTGTTTTGCTAGGTTACATTTTGCTTTGGGGAACTCAGGATAAAACAACAAATCAATGTACCAGAGTTTATGAATTGTTTTATATATTTGTCTGGTGCTGCAGGTATACAGGGGTTCATACAAACAGGACTGTGGAGTTTTGTTCTCAATCTTCCACTTTGCTTGCATTTTAATATTATATTTAATGCACCAAAGTTGTTTGTTTAATATAACTCCCCAAAATGTTATGGATTATCTGGCAATTTCTAGTGTATTTTTCACCCTGAAAATAATAATCATGATAACCGAATCAAACATAATCAGCCACTGAAGATGAAAGTGAAATTAAATTGCATTTTAAAAAATGGCACTTCAAACACACAAATAACTATTGACTTAACAAGCATCACAAAACTTTTGTGACACTTCGTTCTGAAGCCTTTTACCCACCCACCTGACCACAACCATTCATAGACCAGCTGGGTTCTTTCTGGCTACTATTACACAACAAAGGTGTCCTTGTGGTCACTTCTTCTGGTCACTGGGGGATGTCAGTGGACTTCCATTTTCTCTCCTGTATCCAACCCAAAAAGTAGCAGCCAAAACAAAGCAAGCATACAGGCTGACAAAGGAGACAGAAAAGACACAACTTGTGGGACTAATATGCCCAAATTCCCAGTTGCCAATGCACCAGGTACCTGCCCATCAGGTTGCTCTACTCCATCCCCATGCACAATCTGACAAGCAGAAAAGCTACTTTGTCATTTCTTACTTAAACCCTATTCTAATGCAGATGAACAATATTTATTTTTTTTTTAAAGCTACATGTGGAACTGTAAGACTCAGCAGCTTTATATGTCTTTTAATAACATGGAAAAGAAAAACTGCCATATACATAATACAGGTTCTTGTACTTCCACTTACTCTTCTTTAATGAGAAATTATATCTTTTCAGCATCACTGGTCTTACAGGAACTCCCCTAATGCTAACATATTTTCAGTGAACCCCAGCAATTAATGTGTAACTTATTAAAGAACAGTGATAACTTTACTGACATATTTAATATGTATTCTTAGCATTTTTAGGAAAAATAACATGAAAACTGAGTTAATAGAAAAACAGAAAAGGAAAACATTACATATTTCAAAATGTCATACACATTATCTTATTTTAAAGGATTACATCTGAGCACTGAAGGGAACCTCTAAAAAGCAATCCTAGCTATGTACAGAATGATTTCTGCTTTCATGTACATCATGCAGTTTCACCAAGGAGCAACATCAAGTAATGATAATAAAATGTGAAAGGCTTTTAAACTGCTAAACAACATAGGAGCAGAAAAATTGGTACATTGTAAAACTGCTGTCACCTTGGTCACTTCTGAGCTATACTAGCTGAGAATCAGATACAGAAAGCTGCAACGTGTGTAAGTTTAGTTAGCTGCAAGTAAAAGTGCTAAGTAGCCCGATAATAGGAGCAAAGAAATGCAGGGCTGAGAGGAAAAATTAGACAAGAGCTGTCAACACATAGCATTACCTTCATCACTATCAGCTCTGGGAAAGCAATCAGAAGAACTGAAAGACTACCTAATCTTCACTGATTTGAAAGATTTTGCAAGCTTAGCCTAAGACAGTGTGAAAGCCATGAAGAATGATTTCCTACAAAAGGCTCTTTCCCATCTGAGGAATGGATTTCTGTAATGTGCTTGGCATGGGCAGCACTGGAATGTCAATAATTTGCCTGTACACACCCTGGCAGCCCATTTGCACAATGTTTCTCATGGAAACTGTATATATCATTTTCTTCTAAAACTTGCAACAACTACCTTACACTACTTTAGAGAGCCTTAAGGGACTGAAACTTACCTATCCAAGAGCTCAATTCCTACTCCTGGGAGAACACAACTCAGCCCACCTGAGATACTAGAACTGGCAAACCCCCGACTACAACTTTGGCCTTTGCTCCTATTACAAGGCTGAACTAGCAGAGTATAAGGCACATCCTAGTCATACCACAGGTCTTCAAAAACCAAAGAATCTGTAGTATTTTTCTTGATTGTTTTTGCCCCAATGAATTTGAATATCAAAATTAAAAGGAAATATGGATAGCACTGATTATTGCACATTACAAACTTCTTCACCAACTTTATCATGCTTACTTATTTTATTCTGACCTGTAACTTAATTATTAATACTAAATATATTGCATCATTATTGTATTC